>JAOWAR010010695.1:0-13926 GCA_028571005.1 Clathrina lutea
TGTACGAGTGGTGGTTCAATTTCGCTTTTTTTTTTTTGAAGATAAGCAAGTGCAAAAATCATTCCATTTTCAGATTGTCCTGCCCCGTCAAAACTCCGGAGGGAAGAAGAATTGTAGAGAACGCTTCACATCAATTGGCCCACGAGAGAATCCGAGTGACCAATAGGCGCCAAAAAGACTTGCTAGAAGACCTGAAATGGATGGAAATCGGTCTTAAAAGGAAGATAGGGGATGAGAAGTTTGGACACTTGTCTAATCTTGTTGAGAGGAAGACCGAGAATACTTTTCTAAAAGACCAAAAACTCAGCAGTCTAAAATCAAAGTGTTGGTAAAGGAGAGGGACGGTTTGCAGATATTAACTTGCTCGAAGACTGAAAGTGTTTCTAACGAAAGATGGGTCATGAACATGTCAGACCACGAACTATCTGCCGATGAGTCCAGAGTTCTAGGGAGTGGTTTGAATTTCGCACCCGCCTCCGAAGTTCAGAATGATTTCGGCAGTCGAGCCTGCTCTTCGTGACACACTAGACAAGATGACTGCTGAAGTGAGTCGATCGATAATTGAAAGTATTCTTGAGAAAACCCTCAAACCCCAACGAAATACTTCTCGACAGGAGACAAAGGCTTTAACCGCCAAAACGTCATTCGAAATTTACCGAGCTGTGACCTGAGAGGAGAGAGTTTTTTATTCTATAAGAAGATGGTCAAGAAGTTTTTTTTCCAAATTTCTTTTATTTTCTTTCCATTTTTATTTGGATATCTCTTCTATCTTTCACCCATTGCTTGTGTTTGTTTGACATCCTGTCTGCTAGTGGACGTGCAACTGGTTTGCAGATGCTGGTGGAGCCAAGTGTCGGGTCGACAGAGGCTGAGCGCTATGTCTGTTTGACTTTGCACATCGACTTGCCGGGAGATGTAGGCGTGGCTATGCTTTCTCTCTCTCTCTCTCTCTCTCTGCCTCTCTCTCTCTCTGCCTCTCTCTCTCTCTCTCTCTCTCTCTGCCCCACTCTCTTGTTCCATTCTGTTACTTCTTTTTGTTTCAGCTTGTTTGTTTGTCTTTAAAAAACTGAGTTGTAATTTTCGTTGTCAGTTGACTGCACTTTAAGATATGTTTATGCGCAAGGTTAAATGTAATCATTCCCAATCCCATCTGTTTATTTATTTGGATGTTTGTGAACAATCTCAAACCTCCTTGGAAGCGCATTTAAATTAACCGAAAGCTGTTTTCCGAGTCTGGCCATAGTTTTTAAGATAATCTTTTTGTGAGAGTATTAGGTACCGCTTCAATGATGGGTGCTTTCGTTTGTTGGCAGTATCCTAATGCTTCTCCGTCGCTGTGCATACGCCAACCGAAGGGACTGCTGGATGCTCATGTTGACAGGTAACCTCATAAGAACACTCTGCCTGCCTTGTTATTGTGTTCTTGTGTCCATAGTGCTGAAAGCAAGTTAACAGAAAAAGGAAAAAAAAAAGGAAGGAAAGCACAAAGAAGAAAAAGCTTCATAATAAATTTGTCAGTGGAATAGTACACTCGAGGGTTTTGTTGTGAGAGGAAAAATGGTTCCTTTGTAACCCTAACCAGTTTCTTGAAACGTCATTTGTTGTGGAGCTATTGCCATATGCCGAAAAAGAAAAAAAAAAGAAGGCCCTGAAGTAGTTCGAGGGCTAAAATGTTAGGAAATATGTCCTTTTCGCTGGTGCGAAGGGAAAGAGTCTGTGAATATTGTTGTTGGGGGCTTTGTTTTGGTCTTGTTTTGATCGATCTGATAACGTGCTCACATGTACCATTACAGTATCATGGAACAAGCTCGTGAGTTGGCACGCCAACGCCTTGCCTCTGCTTGTCTTTTTGACCTCATTGAGGTAAGGTCTTGCAACGTGGTTTGCTGTTGCTTCTTGCAACATGGTGTGTTGTTGCTTCTTGCAACGTTGTCTGTTGTTGCCTCTTGCAACATGGTCTGTTGTTGCTCCTTACAACATGGTCTGTTGTTGCTTCTTGCAACGTGGTCTGTTGTTGCTTCTTGTAACGTGGTTTGTTGTTGCTTCTTGTTTCTTGGTTGTTATGTTTACTTGAGAATTATGCCCGGTCTGTTTTTTTTCCAGAAGAGTTGTGTGTGTCATCAGTTTAGATTTCAACTTCGTGTAATGGCTTGTATGGTAGTGCTGAGCTGTTCAGTCATTTTGCTGAAAATTTGGCATTTGTTCTTAGGTTGTCTCCTTTTTGTCAAACTCTTTTTCAGGTTCTTGTTTTTCAACACAACATTGAGACAGGAAAGCTAAATTCCCAATAAAAGCACAGCACACAGTGGACCCCGCTGAAGAAATCACCTTAACCGGTTTTCATTCCATTCTTGTTTTTTTCTTTTTTGCTTACTTGCATCTAATCTCTATTTCCTGTTTTCTCCTGTTTTTTGCCACCTCGTTTTCTTGTGCTCTCTCCCTCTCTCTCTCTCTCTCTCTCTCTCTCTCTCTCTCTCTCTCTCTCTCTCTCTCTCTCTCTCTCTCTCTCTCTCGCTCTCTCTCTCCGTCTGTCTCTCACGTTCGCAGGAGATTTCTGATTTAATTTGCGCCATTTTTTTCGAAAATATTAGGTCTTCTCCCTGTCTTGTTCTTGCATATACTTTATCGCCGGGCTACTACCTATACTACCATGACTACTGTACTCGGTATATACGTGTACCAGCTAAATTACTTCCGGGCACGTGATATGCACCTCTGCACCGCGTGTGCAAGTACCATCGTCATGTGACCACTTTCTGGAACCTGAGCTGTGGTGTGGAACTATAACCATGATAACGCCTGCACTAAACTTTCAAAACTTGCTCAACAACGTACAAGTTGCTGCAAGCTCAACCGCGGTACCTTGCATGCGTTTAACGTTGCGCTAGTTGCCGCTGTCGTCGCCTGAAGCTGTGGGAACGTGCACATGGCTTCGTGAGAAGGCTTGGCGCTTGTCACGTCGGCTTTGGGAAGGATGGCACGGATCAAGCGAAGGGTAGTCGTTGCTCCAAGCTAAATACTCAAGCATACGCACGAACACAGCATTGAACGTTCACGCGTTGTCCCCGCTTTTTTCCCTGGCTGTGATTAGCTGTCGCTTCTTCCTGTAGGATTTTTTTCCGGCGCTTGCGCTAACGTCTCGTATATTTCGGATTCTGTTCGGATCTGATATCTGCTTTAGCATGACCGCCAGACAAGAGGACGTTATTCTGAACGAAGGTGAAGAGGAAGGAAGGGCGAGTCATGACGATGAAGCAGAGCCGACGTTTGGTCGGCAGACGTCGGGTGGCAAGGGAAAGACACGCTTGGTGATGTTCTGGGTGGCCGTGGCTGTCAGCCAGGTATTTACCGTCTTCTTGGTGGCTCCCTTGATAACGGTTTGGTGTGCCACTTTGTTGAAGGGAGACGAAACCCCCGACAACAGAACTGTTCGCCTGGAGGCGGTGTGGAAAGGGGGATATGCCACGTTCAACTGGCACCCTCTGTTGATGACCTGGGCATTTGCCATAGTTCTAGTCCAGGCTATGCTGACGTTTCGCGGTCTCAGCCGGGTTGGCATTGTCGACAAGGCCAAGCTGAAGAGAGTGCACGTCGTCCTCCACGTTATCTCTCTCGTTCTCATCTGTGTCGGACTGGCGGCGACCTTCGACTATCACTCACACAGCAAAACGCCCCACCTTACCACCATGCACAGCTGGCTCGGCCTGATGACAGCCATCGCCTTCGTGGCCCAGCTGGCCGTGGGCTCAGCCTTCTACTGCACGGAGAAAGGCATCACTCCCAAGATGCGGAAAGCTAGCCTTCACTGGCACAAGCTGGGGGGTATGAGCATTCTCATCCTTGCAGCATCAACCATCGTCGCTGGAATCCAAGAGGCAGCTGAACACCATGGCGAGGAAGCCATTAGCAGTTATCCAGGCAGCATTGTGGCTCGTGTTGGACAGGCCATTGGCATTCTTCTACCATTTCCGGTTGTAGCGGTCAGTATAATTCTCACCAAGGTTGAATATCGGAGGAGAGTTGCTGAAGAGGAGCGACCGCTGATAAGCCAGAGGCGTAAATACAACACTTAACTCTAGACAACAGTCAAACCTCACATGTGAAACTTTTGATGTGTTTTGTGAGATCTGTGGGTAAAGAAGGCTGAGGGCTTGAAGAAAAGGCGAAAGGGTGTCTTTTTTCAAAGCCTTGTGTTTTGTTATTATGTAGTTGTGCAGTACTAGGATGTTTGAAACAGAGTTGATCCCCGACTCTCTGCTGTGCTGTCATGACATGCCATGCTGGCCTTAGGCCAACACGTGCCAACTTTCTGGCTGGTGGATGAATTTTGAATTTTGGAAGGTCCAAAATTCCTGGTTGTAGTGGTAGGAGAACTTGGCATGAATTTACTATCCACGGGTTGTTTCCACCCGTAAACCAAGGGGGGGAAAACGCTTTCTTTTTCCTAAGCGAAAAGCCCATAACCGGAAGGCAGGGCAGAAAGAGAGAAAAAATCACTGTGAAAAGAGTTAAATTATCCCTAGCCAGAAAGGTGACACCTGTTGGCCAAAGTAGTACTGAGGTTGAACACATTATGACAAGTATCAAGAAATAAGAGGAGGGGATGGAGAAGAGATATCAATGTACCGAGGGCAATGGAATACCTGTGGATAGGGTCCTATTTACCATGTTTACAGTTCAAATTTAGGAAGACAAAACTTGCTATGCTGACAAAGCAACTTTGGACATTAATGATGAAAGATTACCGTCTTGAACAACAACACTTCATTTGGCCAGCTCTGCCCAGCAATTGGGAATGCGTGGAATTCTAGATCTTCCTCGAGGTGCGAAGAGAGAGCAAATTGTTTTGAATGCTGCTGTTTCATATAGCTACCACGAGGAGGTTGTTTCCATTGAGCAAAGAAAGTTAAGAAACCCAGGGGCACACGGAGAACAGTGATGGCTTGCCACAGGAGTAAAGGTTGCTATAAAACACTAAACTTGTGAGGTATAGTATTTTGTGGAAAATGAAAGGAAAGAAAAAAAATAGCTGAAAGGACACATCCAGGTGTGGGAAACACGCCTAGTTGTCGTTCTCTATCCTTCAATACTCGAAGCTTGGCGCTCAACCTGGTTGTTTACAGAAGTCGCCGCCTTGACTGATGAATGTTACAATGTTACAATGCCGAGGGTCAAGTCAAAAGGACCCAGAACTCGTCCACCTTTTGTCCCTCTGACACGACTATGTTCCACAGTCCTCAGAAAAATTCGAATTTCGCCCACGTACATTTCTCGTACCTGGACATTGAGTTTCCAACTTCAGCGAACAAGCCGTGCATGAGTTTTCTAAGAAAAGAGAAAGTTTAAAACATGAGATTCACGAGCCACACACAACCACGCTCTACAGGATCGTCACTTTTCGGACCGCGATACTCATGACACCAGCATATGCCATGATATGCACACCTACGTGATTCTTGTCATCATGGTCATGATCGGCGTGAATCGGACATTCTACTGCAGAGTACGCACTGCAGCGCTCACCCGAGCGTGTGGGCTTACCTGGTCATTCTATACGCCGTTGCATTGTCACTGCTTTTACATGGCGGGACTGTACACCATACGTATGTAGGCTAGGCCGGAGTGGAGCGGCAGAAGTGGTTTGTCGTCGTGTGGCTTCACATGCCAGGCATGCACCAACGTTAGACCACAATACGGCACGATTAGGCCAAGCCCACCAAGCTGAGGGCTGAGTGACAGCTGAAAAAAGACAATAGGTATTGGTCCGTACCCACGCGTTAGTCTGCGTCTGGCCGCCAGCAAGCACGCATCAGACGTAAGGCCATTAGCCCTACGTATACGTACGTAGGGCCTAGGGCTGATCACCGAGCGGCACTATGAATGTATCATGGCTATCGGACACTCGCGACGCGGACCGGCCTCGCGGCGATCCGGAGCAAACAGCGGTCAACAGCTGCTAGCCGCGAAGGCCGACTACTCGGCTACGGCAATGCCATGCATTGTTAACTCGGTCGACGGCTCGGAAGGCGCCAGGCTCATCCACCTGCTCATGGCCCTTGATCGATGCTCCTCTCGATCTGAGCTGCTCGATTGAGGCTTGAAGCTTTTTAAGAGGACCTAGTACCTGGCAGCTTAACTAGCTCTGTGCCCCAGTTGGCATTTCCGCGTGCGTGCAGAGGGACGCATCGGTCGCTAGCTGGAGCTGGTTCTGATCTGAGCGACTTTCTCACGCAGGCAAGTCATCCTAACCCCTCTAGTGCGGACGTCGATCGCCAATCGGACAAGTATCGCCAGGGAGCTAGTGCTGCCTAGGGAAGAGCTCTCCGCTTGATCTTCGAATAGACCTGAAGCTTTCGCGCAGGAATGGGTCGAGTCTGGCAGAGTTGCATTCAGCTCTTGGTTGGTGAGTTGTCCGTGAAGTTTGTTGAGCCTGCAGCTGCTTTCGAACAGAAAATAATATTGTGCAAAGCTCATTCTCCGTATGTTATGACGGATGTTAGGCTGTGAGTCACGGTGTCACGTCTTACTGCGTCGAAGTTAAAACCGGGCGTTTTGCCCCATTGTCACCGCGCTTCAGCACAGAGTCGAACTCGTTGGATCTAGATGTAAAGACCTTTGTTTGCTGATATCGAGAGCTAGAGGTGCCACACCGAGGGAAGACGACCCTTAAGCTGCAATTTCTTTCTCGGTGTCACCCTGTACTCAAGAGTCACTTTTGAGAATAGCATTCATTCAGTCGTGCCTTGGCGAGCTGTACTGTTCCGAAGGGTTGGGGTTAGACATTCTTTCGCACTGTGACTTCCCTCGAATTGCTATTCGAAATCGTCCAAAAAAAATTCCAAGCACAGGATCTTTGTTCGTCTCAACCTGTCTTGATTCTTCACCCTCCGGACTCTGGCGCCCTCCTGTGTGTCATAGGCATTGTGTCTGGTTTCGTCCCGAATGTCCTAGACTTTCGTTTGTAGATCTCATGATGAGCAAGGTTCATGATGTCACCGCTCCGATCCATCATGACAATTGCAGCAGCGCAGGTAGGGCTTCCGAGACGCTCTCTGTGTTTCGTGAGGAAGCGGCGGTCTTTGTTCTCTCGCGCTCACTTGTCCTGTTGTCCCTACTGTCTGCAGCCTGTATTATCCCAGCAGAGGCCTTGCCAAAGTTTGCCAAGCGACTCTCCCTGCGGTCATAGTAGGCCTGCTCGTTCTAAAACGTTCTTGAACGGGAGCCGGAGAGGAGGTAGGGAGAAGTTGGAAGGAGCTGAGGGACCGGCATGCAATCCATCAGTGCCACGCCGGAATTACGGGAAAGGGCGAAATTGGACAGTTTCCAATTCCGGGCCGAGGAGATTCGCGACTTTGATCACGAGTTTAGCTGGTCAGTTAGGCTAACTGTAGCGCTGAGAATTGTTTTCATGGTCATTGTGTGGTCGCGTTCTGGTCGGCGAAACTATGCTGTGAATGCCACGGCATCGCGCGACCACTCTAGCCACTGTCGCGTGTCGTACATTAATTATACGTCTAGATCCGTCTCGCCACACGCCATGCAATCATGGCAATGGCAACTGTCAATCCGCTCTGTCGCGATCGGAGGCACACCGTGCTCAACCGAGCGCGGTCATTATTTGAGCCGTCAGATGTGAAAAGGGCCCTTATAGCTTATGGATTTGTGGCAATTTCGAGAAAATGGCAATCAAAGTCTAGGGTATAATGCATTTCCCGGCTGACATTATGGCATGCTGGGCTTTAAAAATTGCTCGAGCCCTGGCTAGCGCTGGAGCTGCTCACTGATGCTTCCTTTCATGGATGCCTCCTGCGTGGATGCGGTCCTGCTATGCGTACAACATGGCCCTTCCACGTGTATTCGAAGCCTCGCGGAACGGATAAAGTCCTAGCTTCGCGTTCAGGTGGAGCATTCGGGCATAGACGTATGGATGCTTCATCATGGTCCACGTCCGGTGCAAGCATCGATACGTGCCGTTATATTTCAGTGGTCTTGGGTGCAGGTAGAGTCAAGGGTGTGCATGGCTTGCTCCGCCTTGCTACGTGGTTTGTGCTTGTTGCAGCTGCAGGGACTCAGTCCGCAAAGGACCTCGTAGATCTACGTTCCTGATCTTGGCCGGAGTTGGTGCATGCACCGCTGGCACTGTGACACTGTCACCCTGCATGCGATATCCGTTTACGTGGCATGAGCCTTGCCCTTCTTCGGGGTGCCATATTGCATGAGGCACGACTCTGCCTTCTATACTACTGCGTGGCCATCTTTTCTGCAACCGTGAACTTGTTACATTTGTGTCCCAACAATAATCTAAAGGCCGAAACATCGTTGCAGAAATCAGTCATGTTTCTGGTGTTTTGAAGTTGAAAAATGTATTGAATGGTCAAGAAATCCTGCCGCTTATAGCCTCCTCTTTACAGCAGGCGTAAGGTTGACTTGAAGTTCATTTTGTTTCAAGTTGGAAATTTTCTGCCCATAACCCTAACCCTAAATTTTCTGCCGATCACCCCCCAACCCCCCACCCACCCGAAAGTTCCAGTCGTGCTAGCCTTCTCACACGTGGTAAAATGAAAGTCCCCATATTGCTTGAGGGCCTTGGCGGTTTGGAGGAGGGCTTTGTACACTACCCACTAACAGCTAACAGGCGTGTATTGAAAAGACACACCTGCTAGCGGGTATTTTATTGAAAATACACACCTCTCAACATGCAGCCCATGCCAGGCACTGCTTGGCCCATGGCCCAAAAAAACTTGAACACAAAATGAAAACGTGAAGGCTGAAAAATGTGTGTGAAGAAAGAAGAGCTAATTAATTATAAGCAAGGATAACACAAGAAAAAAAGAACCAAAAAAAACACTATCTTTGAACTGGCTTAGAAGAAGATACTGGTTGGACTGGCTGTTGGTGCTGTGCGTAGACCCCAGTGTTGATTGTGAGATTGTGGAATGTAGCATTGGGAGCATTCATGGTGAAGGTAGAGGCCATGTATGATGATGGTGTGGCCTTAGCTTTGAACTGCTTACCAAGCTTTGATGACCAGTCACAGCGCACACTTCAACACTTCGTAGTCGTTGAAACCTGCATCCTTGAGCGTGGTAACGATCGTGGCGCGAACGCAGTGGTTTGTACAACCTTTGCTGAGATTGGCGCGGACTGACAAGGTTGGCATCATCTCAAGTGGAGCTGGTTATGATCCAGCGGCATGCGGGCAAAATCAGGGTCCTTCGGAAGGACGGGACCTGAGCAGAACTCGCTGGAAAATTCTGTCGACGGAAGAATGGAGAAGAATGAGCAGTTTCTTCAGAGCGGCGACTTGAACGATGTCTTGAATGCGCCCGCAACTGTGGAAGTCTTTACCCGCCAGTCCTCCAGGGGTGTACTTCGTGATGAAGTCAACGGCAGGTTCCACGTACTCGACGCCGTCCTCGTCCTGTTGTAAGTGAAGGGCTTCCTTCCTTACTTGAGTGAAGACCTCGGCGCCCCACAGGCCGAAATGCAGCGCTGCCATGTGACTGGCCCGCTGGTAGAAGCCCTCTGTTTCCCCGCACGAAGACCAGCATAAAACTTCCGCAGAAATTCATCGAGTTCCTTGGCTGAGCAAGAAGACAAATCTAAAGTCCGACCTTTTTCGCAGCGGAAAGAATGTAACACTGACAGCCAGAAATTCGTGGCTTTCTTCGTGCTCTCCGGGACGGCATTGTCCACCAGAGCTATGGTAAACGTCAGCGAACCTGAGCCGAGGCACGACTTCCTTCTTCTCCGCCAACAGTGGCTCACAGGAAAATGCCACTTGGTGAAACGCTGAAAGCATGTGTCCTTTTCGCTTTTGGCAGGTCAAAAGCAGCTGAAAAACTTTCAAAACGTACGATTTCAGCTGGTTTGACCACGGATTCGGCACGGAATGTAACCGTCTCTAGCCAAGGCGTTACGCTCTTTTCGCACAGCCACAGGACAAGGTTGCCTTGAATTTATGGGTAAAGTTTAATACACGCAAGGTCTTCTTCTCGATTTATTAGCTCTTCTGCTTACAGCATCGATTCCAAAAGTAAGGGTTAGTAAAAATTTAAGTCGGTTACATACCTGGGCCTCGGAATTATCGCATGCACACCTCTTAAAGAACCTCGCCTCGAGAATTCCTACGCCTCGTTATGTAAACCTTTACATAGCTATGGTCGAAGGGCCATTAGTCGGAAGAAGAGAACGGAGTTTGGTTGAATTTCGAGAGATTCTAGCCCAAGCCAGGAAAAGTATCGAACTCTACTATTAGCCACGTGCTTGTACATTCCTTTCAACCATTTTTTCCTTTTCGATCCTTTCAACCATTGTTTTCTTTCCTGTTTCAGTCGTCGTCGTCCTCGCTCATGCATCTTCACAGGAGCGGACACAGACGTTTGATCGCCGAGTGGCAAGAAGTAGGTATTATCTTAGTGATATATTCAGTTCAAGCTGCAGTGAAAGAGTCGTGTTTGTTTGTTCGGTGTCAGGCTGTTCAAATCGTTTCTTGGCAATAATATCTTAGCATCAACCTCGATCTGTCTCAGATTGGTTTAACTCGATCACAAGTTTCCATCTTGAGTTCATTTTTTCTTCCTCACCCTCATTATAACAAGAAGAAATGATCGTGAGTTCAATCATGATATACTCAATAGCTCAGCAAGGGCAAAGATAAGAATAAGATACATGTCGGAAATGTTGCGGCGTGCTACACCTTCATCGGCCATACAAGGAGTCAGTAGTTCCCTTATGGAATAGAATGATCTTCTTGCCCTTAGCTACCGCCATCTCAGGCTTATATGACACAGCCTGATGGAGGCGTAGTGCTCCAAATTGTACCTGACTGATCTGCTCAGTGACTTTGCCCTGCCAAGGTGCTAAATAAATCCTTTCTTTTTCATCTAGCAGGCCGCATGCATGCACTACTCACATTCTATCATGACTTTGGGCCATCATACTTTATATCTCAGGTGCGAGATTGTCCTTTAGGCCATTCATATTCTCTCATATGTTTTATAAATATAATAAGTCATTAAATTGTCCGAAATCTCGTTGCTATTTCAGGGCCCGAATGTATGCGGCCACCGCTGACGGGTCGTTGCCGCAGCCTATTTCATCGTTATTCATGGAATCACAGGACACAACAGTGTGAGCAGTTCATCTACGGCGGCTGTGGGGGGAACGGGAATAAGTTCAGGACCATGCGTGAATGTGAGAGGACGTGTCGACCTGTCGGTGAGTCAAGCAGACCTAGTAAGAGATGAGTTAGGAGCAAAAGTTGTTTATGATGTAGCAGAACATTGTGATCAGGGGGACAGATGAAACGGAGTAAACAAAATCACAATGCGAGAGCAGCGCATTTAAATGGGACCTGAGCGGCCATAACTGAACTTCTTGGTGGGGCTTCCATTCGGGAAATATGTATATTTCCATTCTTCTGTTTCATTTTTTAGAGCCTTGTGCTGAAGGCTGGTTTGAGTGCAGCAACCGTCGGTGCATCCCTGGACACTGGCGATGCAACGGCAGACAAGACTGCCATGACGGTGGAGACGAAGAAAGCTGCGTTGGAAGTGGGTTATGGGTTTTTTTTTTTTTTTGTGTGTGTGTGTGTGTGTGTGTGTGTGTGTGTGTGTCATGATGGTTACTAAGAAAAGCACACCTGTTTCATGGGAGTGTTCAGTTGTTGATAACTTCGAGTAAAATGCAGCATGCAATTTGTTTCATATTTGGATGACAGTGCATGTTCTATCAAGATTTTGTATTGACATGCTTTGATACACATGCTTTACCATATTTGGTCAGTAAGCTTACATATCGTGTTTGTGTCTCAGAACAAACCGAGCCGGTTGCCACTACAAGTCAACTAACGATTGCTCCTCGCACAAAACGATCGCCTGTGCCCACAACCCAGCCGGCCGTAGAATGGAGGAACCGTAAATGGAGACCTTGCTATCCTAGCATCAATGGGACCGAGTGCGGCCCTTTGTCTGGCCAGCAGAAACGACGCCGTGTCTGTTACATCGTGGGTACGAGACGCAAAGCATCCAAAAATTCTCTTTGTGAGGGTCCAAGATTCCTGCTTCGGCCGTGCGAATATGCCAAATGCCCAAGTAAGTGGAAAAGCCTGAGATGACTAGGTACCGTTGAATGATTATGAAAGCCTGTGTGCATGAATCTTTGAGTATGAGTAACCATAGACCTGTTCGTAAAATGGCGTCCGGCCGGGCTGACGGGGCAAGCTGAAAGAGTGCGAAACTCAAATCTAGGGTCCGCAGATGCCTGCCACAAGTGGCTTTCTGTAAGTTCTCTCTTCTTGTTGCCCATATGCTTTCTTGCCATCAAGTCTGTCTTTGAGCTCTTTCTTGGCTTTCACATGGGTGGTCATGATCACTGCTGTGCGGTGGGCTGCCACAATCGTCGTGGGATGAGCGTGAACGGCCACGAACTCTCTTTCACATTCCCGAAGGATGTGCAGTCCAGACAGCTGTGGGTTGCGTGAGTCAAGCTCTAGCGGACATAACTGGCAACACCGTGTTGTGTTCGGAGCACTTTCCTGAAGGAAGAACGTCTCCCGAGCAGCCGGATCCCGTATTTTTCTCACTGCGTGCTCCAAGTAGAGGCACAATGACGCTGACGCGACGTAGTGCAACAAGCCAACAGCATGCGAGCAATCGTCGAGGCGGGCAGTGCATTCGCAGGAGGATGACTGCAGTCGAAAATCGGGCTTTCGTCCCAGAGTGGCTCTCACACACCTCTTCCTGCTTTTCTCAAAGCTAGCGTAGCAAGTGTCTTCTACCTCGTGACCTGCATCGCTCTTGAGAACAGAGACACCACTCACGTACCCCTCCACCATAGCGAACTGAATGCCTCTCTGATACGCTCAAGCCGAAACAGCTCTTTTAAACTTGGCGCTACGAAAGCCTTTCAAGATTGCAATCCCAGAGAAGTCTCAATCTTCCCGCTTTGTGGCTATCGCACTTTCCTAGTCAGAGCTCACCGAAATGAAACAAAACGGAAGAGAAAGCTGCCAAAGGTTGTCCATGCAAGCTGCACGCGAATTTACACGCATAGATTTGACTTTCGCGCGGTTTCAGCTTGCCCTGTCAGCCCGGCCGGTCGCCATTTTTTGAACAGGTCTATGGTAACCTGACTAATCTATTAGATATAATGATATAATTGTACTTTTTGAGTATGGTAACCTGTCTAATCTGATAGATATGGTGAGTATGAGTTGCCTTGGTAACCTGATAAATCTATATTATAATTGTACTTTTGAGTATGAGTTGCCAGCTACCATCTTCCAGACCGCGGACTCCCGGGTGGACAAGATAGCCTGACCTAGAAACTGCGCCATTGCCCATCCTTTTCGAGATTGACATGATGGCATTGCGGATAAGTCAGGTGATTCTCGTCTGCTAGGCGATTTGGTGCCGCAGGTTCAGAGTCCCGATCTCGGCACGGACTTGAGCGTCAAGAAATTTTCTTCGATTGTATTTCTCAGTGCGTTCACATAACTTTACATCATATGAGTTGCCATGGGAACCTTACTAGTTTGATTGTACTTTTGTTGCGAGCTCAGAGTACTTGACAACTGCTCTGTCCACTCTCCCCCCTCTCTCCAGTCGACGGAGGCTTCTCAGCTTGGACAGAATGGTCTGTATGCAGTGCCACATGTGGCAAGTCTCACCAAAGGCGTCATCGGTCTTGTGACAATCCAGCACCCAGGTATGGAGGAAGGCCGTGCAAAGGACACGCCGTGGAGAAGAGATTGTGCAAGGTCCCTACTTGTCCAGGCCGTGGAAGAAAAAGTGAGTTAAGTTGACAAGAAGCAACAAAGAATCGCCTAGATTTACTTTGGCATTTCTGTGTGTGTGTGTGTGTGTGTCATAATGAAAAAGAAAGGTGCTAGACGAACGGCGAGCACGACACACGAAGAAAAGG
>JAOWAR010010806.1:0-13924 GCA_028571005.1 Clathrina lutea
AGCAGCCTTGGACCCACCCATGCCAGATTTCTAGCCAATGGATGTATTTTGGCGACTCCAAAATTTCTGGTGGTACTGTTAGGGTGACTTGGTATTATTTTTATGTCCCACGGTTAGTTTTTACCGCCAAAATAAAGAAAAATGCTTTCTTTTTCCTAAATGAAAAGCCTAGAGGTGGGAGAGGAGCGAAGAAAAAGGGAAGTCATAAGAAAAAAAGTAAAAGTAACCCTGCCCAGAAAGCTGGCAGCTCTTGGCCTAAGGGGAGCAGCCAAAAAGCGTCGGAAAATTGCTGAATGAAACGTGCCTGTCTGTATGCAGCTTGGCCGGAGAGCCCAAAACCTTTCCACTCCAACTAGGTCTCACCTGGCCTGCTGAGAACCAGCCATTTCTATTGTAAGAAAAGGTACTTCATGACAAAAAAACAGACCCAAAAATTGAATAAAAACCGCACACTCCATCCTTCGAGTCAAGCCAGACTGCTACGCTGAGGTTTGGCTGTTGCGACAGGTTTCTTCAATACTTGTAGGGCCGACTCCACAGGTGCGGACGAAACCTGAAGGAACTGAACGAAACGTGTACCTCAACCCAGACCAGTACCGGTGACGTCTCCTGTGGCCGACAACGTGTATCCTTAACCAAAAAAGGAAATTCTCATCTTGACTAGCTGAATTGTTTTCTTTTTTTCTTTTTCTTGTAAAAAAAAAATAATTAATGGCAATGTTTCTTTACTGTTTCTTGGCAATGTTTCTTTCACTGTTGGTAATATTCATGGACTGATCTCTCGGCTCGTACCATTTTTGAATGTGCATAACCGGGACCCAATCTGCGTCTTTGAATTTGTGTATTACACGGTGTGCCTTAAACCCTGGTGAACTGTCAGTAGACCTTTGCTCAATTGCCACTGCTCACTATTTGCTTAGACAAGAACATGCGCACACATGCTGCACACATTGCACACAACAAAGACACACACACACACACACACACACACACACACACACACACACATACACACACACATACACACTAACACACAATCACTAAATTCATTGCCTCCCTCTCTCCCCATTCCTTCCTTCCTCCCTTCTCTCCCTCTCTCCCCTCCTCCTTCCCCTCCCTCCCCTCCTCTCTCTCAGCAGCGAGAGAGTTTAAGATGTTAAACTTTACTCTTCTTCATTTATTCCTTCAGTGGCAATTAAGGACAATTGGTGACTACTACTGTAGAAGGGTGTTTGAGGTTTGCTCACCAAGCAGCCGCCATCGTCACTGGCTTGTCTCACCGTTCATCAGTGGCCTGAGGTCTCTGGCTGAGAGAGTCGGCTTCAAATCCCTTCAAGTCAACGTCCGCCTTGTCATGCTCTGCAAACCAGATCAGTATCCCTGTTGGAATCGCAGGCTTGAGCTGCGAGCGTGGGCCACTGCCAGAAAACAGAAAATCCATCAAAGGACTTTACACAACTTCCGGCCGCCCCCAAACCGCATGTTGACACCACCAGACTATATGATAAGCAGGGTAGACTTATTCAGTGAACCATTCATAGACCACTCGTGGACTCTGCCTCTCCCAGAGTTTATTGATGGTGTGTACATTGCATTGATTGACCATGGAGGATGCGTGCGGATCAAGCGCTTCAACATCACTTTCCACAGCTGCCTGCCATCATTGATCAACTTTGCAAGCTATCCTCAGCAAGTTTCACAGCCTGTGCCGATCACCGTGACCGGCACTTGTGACTCGTCTGCTGATCGCGTACCCGAGGGCAGACAAGCAGTTACTCTGAACTGTACGGAGAGAGGCACTTGGGATTTGAGGAGTCAAGTTGGGAGGTGCGTTTGTAAAGCAGGCTACGACGAAAGTAAGGAAGGTGACTGTCAACGTAAGTGCTTTTCTCGACTTCATCTAGACCTCAGCGTGGTGGCTCGATTGATTGAATCAGGATTGAAAATATAAGCTTCCTCTTCCTGCCATTTGAAGTGCAAATGGAGTACACCATCTTATAATATATAAACAATGAAAGGGGCAAGTGAGGCAAATCGGCAAAAGCGGCAAAATATAGGACTGCTCAGCTTGACTGGGAATCGAACATCGTCTCGTGTTGATTGGAGCTAATGCAGCAGCTACTTTCCATTCGTGTGTCACTAACACATCTGTCTGACAGTGATGTTCGGGTTGATCGTATTATTCCAGCTTGCCCTTTTTTTTTCTTTCTATTGAACATTGTACAGGCAGTAGGTTAGATGGGAAATGTTCATGTTCAGTTCAGTTATCCGACACTTACCCAGCATCTAGGGACCCGATCAAAACGGACACAGTGAAGTTCAAGGTCACGGCTCTGTTTGAAAAAACTTGGAACAATGTTTCAGCTGAGCTGTGTCAACATTCTTCAGGCACAGTCCAGACAACACATCATTCTTCAGGCACAGCCCAGACAAAATATCATTCTTCAGGCACAGCCCAGACAAAACATCATTCGATGAAATTTTGTAGACACTCAAAATCCGTGCCGAGACCGGGACTCGAACCTGCGGCATCAAATCGCCTAGCAGACGAGAATCACATGACTATCCGCTACGCCATCACGTCATCTTCAAAAAGGATGGGCAATGGCGCAGTTTCTAGGTCAGGCTATCCCGTCCACACGGGAGTCCGCGGTCCGGAAGATGGTAGTTGCGACAGGAGCGCCAGCCGGTTACCACGTCAGCGTGATTCGAACCAACCGGCCCCCTGAAGAATTGGTCAACGTCGAGCTAAGTGCAGCACTACGCTTCAGGCACAGCCCAGACAAAACATCGTTCTTCAGGCATAGCCCAGACAACACATCATTCTTCAGGCACAGCCCAGACAACACATCACTCTTCAGGCACAGCCCAGACAGCACATCATTCTTCCGGCACAGCCCAGACAACACATTATTCTTCAGGCACAGCCCAGACAACACATCGTTCTTCCGGCAGCCCAGACAACACATCATTCTTCTGGCACAGCCCAGACAACACATCATTCTTCAGGCACAGCCCAGACAACACATCATTCTTCCGGCAGCCCAGACAACATATCATTCTTCAGGCACAGCCCAGACAACGCATCATTCTTCAGGCACAGCCCAGACAACACATCATTCTTCAAGCATAGCCCAGGCAACACATCATTCTTCAGGCACAGCCCAGAAAACACATCATTCTTCCGGCACAGCCCAGACAACACATCATTCTTCAGGCACAGCCCAGACAAACCATCATTCTTCAGGCACAGCCCAGACAACACATCAAAGTTTTCGAATGGAGCTGTGACCTTGAAAGGGATTTTTTATTTTGATCAATGAGAAGGTTGAGAAGTTTTTTCTGTCAAAAATACTAGGATCCCAGTGTTGTAGGGGAAATGACATGTGGCTGTATTCCTGCTTTATGATGAAACTGAAACTGTAACTGCTATGGTCTGTAAACGACTGACAAGTACCAGGGCCTCCAAAGTTAGCTATTGTAAACCAAGAAAAAATGGTTTGAGACGAAATTGACGTTTTGGAAGGACAAAACATTACGCCCCAGCATTCCTAATCATCATAAATGTCTGCCCCGACTGAGTTGAAGCTCCACAATGAATTTTCAGTCAGAATTTAATTTAGCAATATTTTACTGGTTCAAATAATAACAGATGTTAATGGTGACTGAAATGTTCTTGGTTTACAAAATGCTATTTGTTTCCCAAGGTAAACAGAGGTATGATGAAATATCAGTTACAGCTGTCAGCGGGTGTTCTCTTCCTCAGGATGCAGAGCAAACTATTACAAACGAGGAGCAACGCCTGTGCCATGCAGTCAATGTCCAAATAACTCCTTCAGCAGACCCGGAAGTGATCACTGCACCTGTGTGCCTGGCACCTACAGACATGAGGATGATTCTCTGGACATGCCTTGCTCTAGTACGTGCTGATTATGCTGGTGTTGTTGTTGCTGTTGTTCATGTTGTTGATGATGATGATTATGAGGAGGATGATGATGTTGTTGTTGTTGTTGTTGTTGTTGTTGTTGTTGTTGTTGTTGTTGTTGTTGTTGTTGTTGTGGTTGAAGACTGAAAATACATGCACCAAGAATACTATGTAGAGGCCCAATGACAGTGCAGGTATCTTAGATTGAGAGATGGATCACCCTTCTTGCAATGAGTGGAGCTGAAGTGTTGTCCTTTTTCTTTTCACTGCAAGCGCTTCATGCTTGTTTCCGATCTGCACGGCCGCCATTTTCCTTTCTCTCCTCCTCTCACATTTACAGTTGAAGAGGGAAGATTTGTTTGACTTACATCTTCAACTCAGAAAGAGAATAAATCTCCACCATTTGTGTATTTACTCCTGGCTTGTTGGTAAATGCGGTGCGCATGTATATGGTGTGTATGTACATGGTGCGTATGTACATGGTGTGTATGTACATGGTGTGTATGTACATGGTGCGTATGTACATGGTGTGTATGTACATGGTGTGTATGTACATGGTGTGTATGTACATGGTGTGTATGTACATGGTGTGTATGTACATGGTGCGTATGTACATGGTGTGTATGTACATGGTGCGTATGTACATGGTGTGTATGTGCATGGTGTGTATGTACATGGTGCGTATGTACATGGTGCGTATCTACATGGTGTGTATGTACATGGTGTGTATGTACATGGTGCGTATGTGCATGGTGTGTATGTACATGGTGCGTATGTACATGGTGGGTGTGTACATGGTGTGTATGTACATGGTCCGTATGTACATGGTGCGTTTGTACATGGTGCGTCTGTACATGGTGCTTATGTACATGGTGCGCATGTACATGGTGCGTATGTACATGGTGCGTATGTAAATGGTGCGTTTGTACATGGTGCGTATGTACATGGTACGTATGTACACGGTGCGTATGTACAACCGCAAACCTTTATTGAAAGTTTGATACTTCACAAAAAGAAATAGAACGAAGAAGGATTTTGACAAAGCAGGATCTGGAAAAAGAAAATGTCTACATGACATTAAAAATGTCGACAGAGAAACAGCAAGAAACACTTTATGACTAAAGAGACCAAACAGAAGAAGAGAACCAACACTGCCGAGAAAGAAAAAAAGTTCAAAGAGAGAGAGAGAGAGAGAGAGAGAGAGAGAGAGAGAGAGAGGTGTGTATATACAAGTAGATGGTGTGTATATACATGCATACATTTGAGTTGTGCATGGTTACGTTTGTGTATAAAAAATGATTCAAAAGTTAATCAGATTATCAGACTATCAGACTATCAGACTCTCAGACTATCAGACTGTCAGACTGTCGGACTATCAGACTATCAGACTGTCAGACTATCAGACTATCAGACTATCAGACTAGCGAGAAAGCGAGAAAGTTGTAATTTGAGTTGTAGTGAACTTTTGCCAAATAAAATTGTACTAGCTGATCTACCCATGCTTCACACGGCTTGCAAAGCTCACCTTTAGCAACATGGTTGCTCTCGGGCCACTACCGGAACCTTTGGCTTGGGCTTTCCCCCAGCTCGAATGGGGCAAATTCAGGCGCATTTCATACCCAGCATGAGTGACTGGTTCCAACGTCTGGCTTCATCGATCGAAGCCCGTGCCATGGTTTAAATTGGCCACTGCACCATGGCCGACGATTGTCAGCCCTGGGGAAGTCCACCAAGTGCCAGAATTGCTGGACGGAAGCCACAAACGGCTGTGGTTCTTTTTAACCAGCCATAGACATGACTAGGGGAACAAAGCACCCCTATAGGCAAGTCTGGTCTCCACCCTTTATCCTGTCTCGATGTTTATCCCGGACATAAACAGACATCCAGACACCGTCTGCTTTATAGATATGGACAGAAGGTGGAAGATAGGTTAACAACAGGTGGCCCGTTTCATGAGGAACCATAATCTGATTGTGTGAAAAATCCGAAGTGAAACTTAGAAAAGTCCGAAGTGAAACTTAGAAAAATCCAAAGTGAAACTTAGAAAAATCCGAAGTGAAACTAGAAGTGAAACTTAGACAATTTTGCCGTCTTGTTTCTGTGTCTTCATTTGTGCATGTGTGTGCACTGCTTTATATCCCAGCTGTCAATCTTCAATTACTAGTTTATCGGGTGTGGTCCCTGAGTCACTCTCTTCAGACCAGAGTATTACATTCACTTCTGAAGACCAGCAGAGCCTGTGTCACCTGTTAGACAGTCTCTGTTGCTAGAAACAAAGCCATCACTACTGTCAACCTTCACACCATTCATAGCCGCAAAAGGTGTGGCAAGTACTTGTACTCTACCAGTTCTGATATCTGTCAATTCACACAAAAGGCTTTGTTTCTTCCAAACTTGTCCTTCCCAGCCCCTCCAGCTCAGCTCGGCCCTGGGGCTGTGAGAGTGCAAGTCTTCAACTCGTCAACACGTGTTATAATCAGGTGGACAGCTACATCAGACAGTGGAGGTCGTACAGACGTCAGCTATGCCATAGCTTATCGTCAACGAAATTATGCTGTTTGGAACGACCTCGGTTTTGTCAGAGCAGACCAGGAGAGGGGGGCGGATGGGAGGTACAGCATAGAGTCAAGTAACTTCCTCTTAAATACGAACTACGAACTGCAGATTTTCGTGAGCAATGGTGTGAGCAATCTTGCCCATGACTCAGACGCCAAAGCCCGCATCTACTTCTTCAACACCGCGGAGGGAGGTGAGCACCCTTGCTACAATGTATCAAGTCTGTAAACCAATGTGTTTGGAAGAATGTATCTGATATCAAACGATGTTTATATTATGAGAGAGCTTGATAAGAAGTCCTCCAAAGAGGCAGACAAGCAGGTGGCTTGTTTCTTTTTTCCTTTCTCAAACAACAAACTCTGGCGATGCCATGTGACAAAGTAAGAAAGTTGCACGTCACTGTTATGACAGTATCGTTTCCTGGGATTGTATCGCTCTTTGTGGTCTCGCTACTTAACTTGATTGTACGATTGTACGACCTGCCTGCATGGCTTTTATCTGAAATGTCCAAGCTTTAGTGGTGCAACGTTCCAGCCTAATTCTCAAACAGGGTTTAGTCCCAAGACAGTTGGATAAGAAACTAGTTCGTGCAAGCCTATAGCCAAACTAATACACTGAACATGTCAACTGATACACTGAATGTGTCAACTAATACAGTGAATGTGTCAGCTGATACAATGAATGTGCCATCTGATACATTGAATGTGTCAACCAATACAATGAGTGTGTCAACTGATACACTGAATGTGTCAACTAATACATTGAACGTGTCAACTGATACACTGAATTTGTCAACTAATACAATCAATGTGTCAACTGATACAGTGAATGTGTCAACCAATACAATTAATGTGTCAATTGATACATTGAATGTGTCAACTGCTACAGTGAATTTGTCAACTGATACAGTGAATGTGTCAACTAATACCATGAATGTGTCAATTACAGTACACTGAATGTGTCAACTGACACAGTGAATGTGTCAACTGATACAGTGAATGTGTCAATTGATACAGTGAATGTGTCAATTGATACAGTGAATGTGTCAACTGATACAGTGAATGTGTCAACTGACACAGTGAATGTGTCAACTGACACAGTGAATGTGTCAACTGATACACTAGTGTGAACTGTTTTACTGAATGCGTCAAGTGATACACTGGATGTGTCAACTGATACATTGAATTTATTGACAGAAATTGAGCTCCTTGTTGACCATTCTTTCCCTCAGTTCCCAGGGATGCACCACGCTCTGTTCAATTGTCAAAAATTAGCCTCGGCCTGCGTCTTTCATGGGAACCACCTCAACAGCCAAATGGTCTTATTCAAGCGTAAGTTTGGAGTGATCTCCCTTCACAGGGTGATCATCAACGCTTTGGTTGTAGATTTCATAATTCATATTTAGACAAAACATGTTTCAACAATTCTAATAAAGCAATAAAAACAACGCCAGACAAGCTGACCTTAGTTGATCCCCTAGAGGGAGAGAGAGAGAAAGAGAGAAATGATCTTCTTTATACAAATCGGCCATTGTGACACACTTAGTGGAGATGAGGAGTGTCGGAAGAGTTGTAGTGAGGAATTTTTTTCTGGTGCTGTCGCACGCACGGTCAGCTCATCATCCTCAGGTGTAGGAAGTGATCTATCCTGTGTACACACTCTGAACTCTTCATTATGAAAGCATGAAGTCGTTTATCACTATTCTCCACCTTTCACACGGCAGGGTGTCAAGGCGTGAATGTTTCCAGTTCAGGTGTTAGGTCATGTGAGCCTTTGTCCTTTTGGAATGCATTTCGTTGATTGATTGGTTGATTCATTTCATTGTTAATGTCCCTGCAAATCTCTGAAGAATATGAATAGATAATGAGTAAAGGTCAACTGACATGGTCTTATCTTAAGATGTGTTCTGCCGATCAGAGCTCTTACCCTTGTGAGAAAGGTTTTTGTACAACAGTAACCTTCCAGGATGTTGAGCCACATGAACTTCTTTCATGAGTGAGAAGGTGCGGCTTGATGACACTCAACAAGGAATAGTATTGTAAAGAGATGCAAACATGACTCTTGAAGTGTCTAAATGAATAAAATTAATTTATTCTTTCAGACACTCCAAGAGTCATGTTTGAATCTTGAGTAGAGTCAAAATGGTAGCTGAGAGCAAGCCATCAATAAGGTCTGTGCTCAAAGTTCAGCATTGACAGCAACTCGCCTTTTCCGGGCATGGCGGTCAGTTTTGCTCAAGGTCAATGTAAGGAAACAGCCAACAGAGCTCATACTACGGCCGCAAACTGTAATTTAAAGTAAAGACGAAGTCAGGAAGCATACATTGCAGGCCATCAAAACTGGCAGGTAATGCAAGGGGTGCAGAATATGTCAACCTGAGCTCTAGCGTACTATCCACGCACACCGTGGGAGATATCATATAATGACTGGTGTTTCAGATGGAATAGCCCTATAGCAAGTATATGTATTTCAGATGGAATAGCCCTATAGCAAGGATAGGTGTTTCAGGTGGAATAGCCCTATAGCAAGGATAGGTGTTTCAGATGGAAAAACCCTATAGCAAGGATTGTTTAGCTTTCAAGAATTGTTTAGCTTTCAAGGATTGTTTAGCTTTCAAGGATTGTTTAGCTTTCATCTTGTGACATTGATCGATTTAAGTAGTATGTGTTTCATCTTTCATGCAGCTATTCTCTGCAGCTCTTGAAGCAGCACAACGAGAGGCAAGAAGTGAACATCACGATCAGCGGCATGGCGAAGACCGGCCTTGTTGGAGAGCGTCAAAGCTTCAGGCCATTTATGGACCTCAGCGTGAGTGGTCGCCTCCGAGTGAAGGACTTCTCACCACTGTCTGATGGAATCTATGCTGCAAGGGTGAGATCGCTGTGGCCTCTCTCTATCTCTCTACTTGATTGCTCTCTCTCTCTCTCTCTCTCTCTCTCTCTCTCTCTCTCTCTCTCCCTCCTCTTAGAAGAATATGATGAAATTGCGACCGCTTTCTGGGATACAATTTTTCACTGTGTGACACAGACAGGGCGTGGACAGTGATCGCCGTAAACTTGTTGCAACTCAGCTTGACCACTGAGCTGTCACTAAAACTGTGGGTCGCAGTGAAGAACACCTATCGTGTTGTTTCAATCGTTTAAATTTCCACCCATACGGTCCAAAAAGGTGCTAGTTCTCGCTGATCTACTTATGCAGGCCTGATAACCAAATGCCCGCTTTCATATATAGTCTACTTTCGCATAGTATAGTCTAGATTTCGAAAACATCATCATTCATTTCCCACCCTATAATTGAGTGCCACCTTAAGTATAACTGAATGTTTGTATTCCGCAGCAACTGTATAGCAAAACTTTACATCAACATTTACCACCTTGAGTTTTTAGTTTTATTTACCTGAGTTTTCAGTATGAATTGTGTACTTTTATCTTACATCAGGAGAAAGCAGCACCTGCCAACGTCCCATCGCAATCCCACAAGACAACAAATTATGAGATGTAGAAAATTACTTGTATGTAGAAAAGAACCAGCTTCGTAAACTTTTGAACGACGTTTCAGCTGAACTATGCCAGCCTTCCTCGCGCTCCGAATACCTTCCCTCTGAGAGATCTCTGAAAGGGAAGGTATTCAGAACCTGAGGAAGGCTGACACAGTTCAGCTGAAACGTCATTCAAAGGTCTACGAAGCTGGAACCTACAAAGAGAGAGCTTTTTCTGCCCTTGAGTGCGGTGGGGTATGAACGTCACGTTCGTCATGGACTTCATTCGATGGTCCATGCAGGCCAATTTCATGCCGGTTTCTTTGTCTGTCATCATGCTTATTGCATGATTCACATAACCAAGTACTGGAAAATCTTTCTTCTCCACTTTGGATGAAGAGACAAAGGAAAATAACATTTTATTTACAAGTTTCTGCTACCCAATGCATTGGAGCTGTGGTGGCACTTGAGGAGTTGACCAATATATTGAGGAGTCAAGATCAATATATCGAGGAGTCAAGATCGATATATCAAGGAGTCAAAATCGATACATTGAGGAGTCAAAATCGATACATCGAGCAAGTTATTTCACTCATTTGCTTCTCCGCAGAACTTTTAAAGTGGCACACCACAGCAAAACATGTGGTGTAATGGAACTTATCCAATAACGAGAGTAACTCAAGGAGGAATAGACTAGGCTTACAAAGGACGAGCCAGATCTGACAAAGATGGGTGTAGGAGGTGACCATCAAAAGAAGAAGTTTCAAAAAGATGTGAAGGTCCATTAAAATTATTTCTCTTCTAGCCCTTGTGTCGTCACATAGGCGCAGATGTTCTTCTTCGTCAGTGCTAAAGTTCGAGCCCCAAGACAAAATTTGCTACCGCTGGCGAAGAAACGACCGAAGTCCCAGAGGCTGGGTCTGAGATCATTTCCCATGAGGTTTGTTCTCTCTTTCTGAGAGCTGTTCCTTAAAGGAGGCCCTGTTTTGCAGCCCTCCAGGATGTGCCACAGCTTCCGGCTGCGCACTTTTCATATTTCAACGAATATATCTCGCCTTCAAAATCATCAATCACAATTGAAAGTCCACATGGGAACAAAACATGTGGGGTGTATATCATAGTCAGTGTATCATTGTCAGTGTATCATAGTCAGTGTTGCGAATACCTGTACAACGTATATCATAGTCAGAGTTGCAACTACCAGTACAATGTATATCATTGTCAGTGTTGCGAATACCTGTACAATGTATATCATAGTCAGAGTTGCGAATACCAGTACAATGTATATCATAGTCAGTGTATCATAGTCAGTGTTGCTAATACCTGTACAATGTATATCATAGTCAGTGTTGCGAATACTAGTACAATGTATATCATAGTCAGTGTTGCGAATACATGTACCAGTACAATGGGTTTTTTTTAAGCCACATGCACATGCATTTTACAGTTCATGCGTACATGCATTTCACATGTTGCTTCACCGGGACGAAAAAGATCAAAAGGTCAATGTCATTGCACAGTCAGTGCAAGCAGAGGTTGAACGTATCTTTCATTTGACAGCTGTAGTGGAAGCACAAGGTGGGAAAAGACTGCGGGTACGTGTGTTCCTAGACTCTGGTGCGCAAGTCTCTTTTGTGAGCAGGGCATCGTAACCGTCATTGACGCTTCACAGGTTGGCACATCAAGGGTTGCCATAACGGGTTTTGGAGCACCATCCGAAGCGATGGAAGCCCATACGAAGTCACTAACCTTAGTAACTGAAGATAGAAGCACGAGAAAGATCATCGCTCTGGAGCAAAAGCACCCCGATCTTTCCATTCCTTGAGTTCCCAAGGATGTTGAAAAAGGTGGACAAGGCACGGAGTGCTTGTAAGTGACTCATCCAAGGCTAACATTTTGAAGGATGTACATGTTCTAATTGGTGTGGAAGTTATGTTAACTGCATGGAAGACATTTGTTGGCTGGGTGCTTTCCGGGCTTTCCAGTCCAGCACAGAGTGACAGAACGGCAATGGGCTCTAATGACAGCAGCCATTTCATTTGTTCGAGTAGATATCCAGCATCTTTGGGAGATGGAAGATATCCCAGAAACAAAGTATTCTCATGCAGCCGGGTTTCCCTACTTTCTTGTGGAAAAGGGGAAGGCTTGTACGAAGGTGGACTGCTGTGGAAAGACAACAACCAGAGACAACTATTTCCAAGCTGTGGAGAGGCTGCGTTCACTGATGCTAAGGTTGGAGCGTCAAAATCAACGCGAGGCGTATGAGGAAGTACTGATGTCAGAGTACGGATCATTGAACGCAATTGAAAAGGAAACGCATCCGGAGGAGACTGGATACTACTTCCCCAACCATGCAGTGGTACGGAAAGAAGCTTCCACCACAAAAGGCTGAGTAGCTTTTGATACATCGGCCCACCTACGGCCGAGTAAGTCTGTGAATGACGTGCTACATCCCAGCCCATCACTACCACCAGATTTAGCAGGTTTTCTGGTAAAGTTTAGAGAATATCAATTTGCCAAGCAAGCAAACATAAGGAAGGCTCTCTTCATGACTGGAGTCCAAAGTAGAGACAGGCCATTTTTGTGTTGTTTTTTTGTGGCCAACAAGGGATGGGTGAATTACCGTTTGGCATTTGGCCAAGCTTCCTTTCAACATTAACTGCTCTCTGTACATACTAAATGCAGTTTTACACTTGCATTTATCTGACGAGCAGAAGGCAAACAAGGATTGCAAGCTTCATGAGTTTATTGAACTGTTGAAGAAATCGT
Organism: Clathrina lutea; assembly: GCA_028571005.1. Classification (NCBI taxonomy): domain Eukaryota; kingdom Metazoa; phylum Porifera; class Calcarea; order Clathrinida; family Clathrinidae; genus Clathrina; species Clathrina lutea. The sequence goes on from JAOWAR010010806.1 coordinate 12,729, forward strand.
TTTATGCAGATTGCATCAACAGTTTACCTGGGGTAGATGAAGCAGACGATTTTTGCACCATCAGCACTGATCTACTCGAGAAGGCTGGTATGGAATTGTGAAAATGGCGAACAGATTTTGGCCCAGAAAACGAAACTGCGTCAGACAAAGTGTTGGGCATCGTTTGGAAAATTCAGAATAACTTTTAGGATTGGTGCTGGATGTCGAGGTGGGTTTGCCAAAGGTACGGATTCGACGCAAGCTACTCAGATGTGTTGCAAAGATGTTTGATCAACACTTTGACTGGACGCACCCGTTATTCTAATTGAAAAAGCTCTGTTGCAGCAATTATGGAGAGAAAGAGGAAGCTGGGACTCTCCATGCAGCGCCATGCTAACAGCAGCTTGCCAGCAATGGCAAAAGGCTGTATAAAACAAGCCGGTCGTTCAAATTCCAGTGCGTTGGCTGGGATGCAAGCCAAATGAAGAACACCATCTACATCTGTTTATAGATGCTGTTTTGTAGGTTCTTTGGGCCCCATGACTAGCCGACCCCATCCCAGCGAGAAACACGAGTGTCTATTCAGTACATATTTATCAACAAAAAAATACGTTCTTCCTCCACCAACCATCTCAGACAAGCAGCAAAAACATCGCCCAACCAAAAAAACAAAACAGGCCCAGACCGGACCAAATATGGCACAGAAGCCAAGCCCTAGACAAGATTAGATGGCATGAGTCATCGACTCCAAGTTCAAAGTTCGACTGTTACTAATTCCTAAAAATATCTTTTGTGCAGTACCTGTCTATTCTTCTTACTTACACAAGAGTCCAAAGTTTTTCTTTTTTTCCTTTGGAAGTGGACATTGTTATGCTCACATTAACATATATTTTATTTTGTGCTTGTTCTTCCCTCATCATGACTATCATCCTGATCATGGTAGAACTTTTTTTTTTAAATTAACGTTGTTACGTTCAAACTCCTATATCTCTGATGTAGTGCGTGGGCTTCCTTTATCATGACTATCATCATGATCATAGGATGTCTTTTTTTCTCTGGAAGTTGACATTGCTACATTCACATTCACATAATATCTTATGTAGTGCGTGGTCTTCCTTTATCATGACCATCATCATGACCATAGTGTGTCTTTTTAATAATTATATATATATATTGGAAGTCGACATCGTTACGTTCACTTTCCCATACCTCTAATG
>JAOWAR010010917.1:0-13923 GCA_028571005.1 Clathrina lutea
CTGTGGTGGCCTTGTTCTACTGAAGAAGGCCACCACAGTGTGGCCGAAACGTCTAGAAGCAATCCTGATTGGGGTCTTGTCGAAAAGAGTTGGGTTCGTTCTGGATAAAACGTATTGGAGCTTCCTCTATTTTTTGCAATCGTGATCAACAAGGAGAAGGCTGAATACTATAAGGTCGTTTGCTGTTCCTGTCGGCTCCAATTTTCATGTTCTTCACAGTTGTGTTCACATCATGTACACAATCTAATTCCATTGAATCGTTTGACTGCCTTTATTGGTGATAAAACTATTCCTTAAATTTCTGGTTTGGTGTAAAGTACAACAGTTCGGCTATGCTGTGGTGGCCTTCGTCATGTGATTTCTGAAATGATCCAGTGAAGGCTACGACAGAGTATTGTAAACCGTTGTGCTTTGCATGAATTAATCCAGGCCGCCAGCTCAAATATAGTTTAATGCTAGCTGAAGTATACCTTCGTATTCGTATAGGACTTGGAAAACAGCACAGGTCAGGTGACACTAATCTAGTTCTACACTTTGGCTTGTGGTGACCTTCACCAAGAAACATCACCTCATATGAATAGTGCTGGGATATCAATATTGCTGGGGTAACAATAGTGCTGGGATATCAATAGTACTGAGGATATTAATATGGCTTGCGTGTCAATAGTGATTGGATGTCAATAGCGCTCAGATACCAATAGTGCTGTGATATCAATAGTGCTGAGATATCAATAGTGATGGGATATCAATAGTGATGGGATATCAATAGTGCTGAGGTTTCAATAGTGATGGGATATCAATAGTGGTGGGATATCAATAGTGATGGGATATCATTCGTGCTGGAATATCAATAATGATGGGGTATCAGTAGTGCTGGGATATCAATAGGGATGCGATATCAATAGGGATGGGATGTCAATAGTGATGGGATGTCAATAGTGATGGGATATCAATAGTGATGGGATATTAACCTTAGGCCGGCCGGTTCGGACTTTCGGGCCGCTTCGCGAATAAGGTCTGCAAAGAAATTCCTATCAGCTGATTGGTGTTCTGTTCTGAATGTTGATGTCGTCACGCAAATCGATGTATCTAGGTGGCACAAGATCGCGTCGATCATGGATATGCAAGACCATGGTATACATGCATGCATGTGGACGGCTGAAACTTTTAGGTGCCTAAATTCTGATATCTAAATGCGAAACTGCGGCCCAAAAGTCCAGCCCGGACGGCCTAAGGATAATGCTGCGATATCAATAGTGCTGGGATGTCAATAGTGCTGAGATATTAATAGTACTGAGACGTCAATTGTGCTAAGATATTAATACTGATGAAATATGAATACTGCTGGGATATCAATAGTGCTGGGATATCAATGTAGTGCTGAGGTATCAATAGTGCTGGGATATCAATAGTGGTGAGATATCAAGAATGCTGAGCTATCGATTGTTCTGAGCTGTTAATACTGCTGAGATATGGATCGTCCTGATATATCAATAGTGCTGGGATATCAACAGTGCTGAGATAACAATTGTGCTGATATATTAATACTCCTGAAATATAAATACTGCTGGGATATCAAAAGTCCTGAGATATCAATAGTACTGAGATATCAATAGTACTAAGATATCAATGTAGTACTGAGATATCAATAATGCTAGGATTTCAGTAGTGCTGAGATCTCAGTAGAGGTGGGATATCAATAGTGTTGGGGATATCAATAGTGCTGGGATCTGAATAGTGCTGGGTTATCCATAATAGTGCTGGGGCATTGGCTGAAAACCAATATTGGTTGTCAGAGTATTTAACTGATATGATTACTACACCAATGATCTCACTTTCCAAAGGATACAAACATATAGTAAGAATGCTTTATGTTGCCAAGTTCACACAGCCTACATAGGAACAAACTGGCTGACCATCATTAGAAGGGAAAGTAAAGTCCGCATGGTAGAGCTCTGAATGTGCTCAACTTAACTAGCTGATTCACCGTCTACGTTTCAAGTCACCATGGCTACTACAGCAGACTTAAGACGAACATTCAAGTGATTGGCAGCGAAAATAAGGAATGCAGAAATGGTTCAAGAGATTTTCTCGCCTGTATTTTAAAAAAACATCTCCTCACCTGTCGTACTGTCGATTGCGCTGACCCTTTAGACTAGTTCTTGGTGGTCTTAATGCAAGCGATTAAGTCACCTGACTTTGCAGCCTACCACACACCGCGAAGTTTCTACAGGCCAATGCAACTGGTCATATCCCTGGCTTCTGTAGCTGGCCAATATATCGAAGTATTGGCCCGAAGCTGTCTATTGAAACTCGAAAATCACACTGATATATCGGCATTTTGAATAATTATGACATTCATATAACTGCTTGTGTGTCCTAGCAGTTATGTCCAAGTCTGGTCGCCACACGTTGCCTGTCTTGATATTTATCTCAGACACACACACACATGCACACACACTGTCTCCTTTACATAGATCATGACCTCGATCACATGTTTGGAAATGTAAATTAACAAACCTGATGTCTCAACCTCCATACACAGGTACAATTTTACATGGACGGTGATGTTGAGGTGCCCAAGGAAGGCGGTTTCATTGTTGCATCTCTCGCCAGCTGGTCAGCCACCTCATCTCAACCCTCTCTACGAATGGAAGTCCACCGTGATGCGACAGACAAAACGCCTTGACTGAGACCTGTCGGCGTTGACTCACTGAGCAATGTTTTCTAGCGAGAAACTGATTTTCTCTTATTTATCATTATATTGTTCTTTTTTGTTTTTCTATTTTGAACTGAAAGAAACCTAGTTTCAGCTATCAACAGGTTAAAACATAATACAAAGCTAATAATAGTACCAATTCCCAATCTCCCATTTATGACAATTTACAATTTAAGATCGGGATTTTCCATCTTCTAAAACGTCCCCCATCTCATCTATCGTCAGTCATGCCATAGAACATAAGTTTTGACCATTCGTTTCTTTGCATGTTCTTCAATTTTTCTGCTGTGTGCACTGATCATGATGTTCCAATTTCTGTTTACTCTGCTTTGTCACAATATGCTCCTTTCTTCTTTTTCTTTTTGTTTCTGTCAATACGTGTCCTGTGTCTTGCTCTGCATTGGGGCGACCCACCTGAGGGTGTGTCTCTGCACAACTTCAAAGCTCGTTCAACAGCCAACATTCAATCCTGCCACGTGTGACTTTTGATGGGATGGGCTAAGCTGATTGTGACCTACTACTACTACTACATCGCTATCATCGATGGATGCACAGGTCTTAATAAGTAGCAGCTGCACCTACTTTGAGTTGTATCTCTTGTTTGAACATAGATCATGGGATCCATCTTGTGCAGTACAATTTAAGGCCATAGGAGATGCATCACCGATACAATCGTGTAAGAAGCAGCTGCACATCTAACACATGCCATGCCTCTGTGTTTCTCCCTCTCCATCCCCCAGAATGAAACCTTGTCAAAAAGTACTTTCCACATTTCGTACTTTCTGTTTGAACCACCCTGAGCCATGTGAGCAATGTCAGCAAACAGAAATGAAGTCAACTTTTCACTTCAAACATTTAGTTCATTTCACTTCCAGCCAATGCAAGACGATTGTATTGAAAAAAGAAATGAGTAGTTAGATTTAAAAAAAAAAACGTTTTGTATGTTTTTAACTTCATGTAGAAGGTCAATCGTGTTACACTTTTAAAACAGAATTTTTTTGCGCCGTGTGTTGAACTTTGTTAATTTATGATTTTTTGTCTGTACAAAGGGAAGGATGCTGAGAAAGGAAAGACCGCGAGGAAGAGAAACAAGGGGGAAAGGGGATGAGAGGGGAGAAAGAGAGAAGAGAAGAGTGGAAAGCCTGTTCAAGGTTTCTTGTGGTCAACAAACACAGCTATGTCCAAAATGAGGTTAAAGTGGGCGTTTTGTTTGAATGCGAATAAGGTACCTTCAAAGGAGCACCGCTGTGCACATCATCTTGCTTCCTACAAAAAAATGGTGAAATAGCAAAGACTACAGTTCGAGCTTTAAATTCTTCACGGAGCACAGAACACTTCAAAAAAAACATGAAGAGGACCCACCTCCCTCTAAGTTCCAAAATGTCGCTTTGTTTGACTTCAAACGAGAGACTTTCAAAGCGGCACCGCTGCGCGCATCATCTTGCTTCCTGCAGAACGGAGGCAAAGCAGCGAAGACTACAGTTCAAGGTTACCATGCAGAGCACACAACACTTTGCAAAGAACATAGCAGACCCAACTCTCTCTAAATTTCAAAATGTCACTTAGAGACAGCTTCAACTAAGGATTTCAGAGTGCAAGAAAACTTTCCCACCATGATGGCCTTGCCTCTTCACAAAATGGCCGCCAGTCCCCAACATTTCCTATTCATTTTGATTATTTTGGTCTTTCACGCTGACTTTAAACATAATGGAATTTCCTAAGACCTTTGAAGGAGGATGGCTTGAACATCCAGCTGGAAGATTAAAAAGAAGTGAGTTGTCCACCAATGTGTACAGAACCATGGAAACAACGAGTTTGCAGGGGCTAGGGTGTCTAAACCCTTTCTCCATGGCCAAAAGAAATTTTGATATGCAAACGAAATGCAGCCGGCTGGTGCAACCGGATAAGAGCACTGTGCAGATCAATTCAAGAAAAATCCACTCACCACTTTCGACTTGCGTTGACCTGCCAATCACCCCTGCTACCATTAGCACGGCATGCCTTTGAGTGATTGACCCACCTGTTGAAAGAGAAACATAACCTGGGCAACTGCTTCTTACATCTCTTCTCTGCCAAAAAGTATAGTCAACTGTTGAGGGTGCAACAACGAATAGTCTTTTATCCCTTCTAGTTGTCCGTCCTTTATTCTCATTATTTTCGCTACAAATGTTCAGCCTCATCTCTGCAGTGATCTCCAATGGACAACAGAAGCTTCACAAACAGTCTCAGCCCTCGTGGTCATGTGCAGTAAGATGTTATTTGCACTTTATCTTCGTAGACAATTTATCTTCCAGTAAAGTATCCACCATTGTCCTTATTTTATTGCATCGGCACAAGACAGTACGATCTCCATCGTCACAAGACAGAACACATCTCAGTTTTGAGGCAAGTGCAGAGTAGTGAACAAGTCCACAAAGCGATCATGAAGAAATCCTTTAAGCCTACAAGCCCACAGTCAAAACTGCATACTCATTGCATGCCACTACTCTCTGAATCTACACTTCATACTCACTACATGCATATGCCACTACCCTCCAACTCTAAACTACATCCTCATTACATAACAGCACCCTCCTACTCTAAACTACATACTCACTACATAACACCACCTTCCTACTCTAACCTACATACTCCACTCACCAACTTTAATGAGTTTCAAGGTGACTGTGGTACCCTTCCAAAAGAGAGCAAGGAGAAACACTCCGAAGTGAAACTCGCATAGAAAACTGTTGAGAATTGGAAGGAAGGTGGAACGAAAGAGCGAAAATCAGAGTACCCATGTAATTCATGTAACTTTGACAGTTCATACACAACTTCTTCAACAGAATATCGAGAACTTGAAGTGAACACCCGTGTTCTGAGTCTTCCTGCCTGACTGAAGTTCTTTGTTCAAGGAAGTCACCAGGTTTTTTCGATGAGATCATTTCATGTCCACTTTTGCAAAGCTTTGCTTCACGAGTTCCTTTCAGGCAAGAGACGAACAATTTGCATGAAATCCACAACATCCTCCAATAGTCACTTAGCAGCATATTAATTTAAAACCGAGATACGACTCATCTAGATCCACCCCTTCCACATCAGGACCAATTTCTCCCAGGACTTTGCAAACCTACTAGAGGACAAAGTGACAAAGAATAAAGAAAGTCAAAATTCTCAGGAACATGACTGTAACACGACATAGATCTCACCAACAAGACTGAAACATGACATAGATCTCACCAACATGACTGTAACCCGACATAGAGCTCAGCAGCATGACTGTAACACGACATAGATCTCACCAACATGACTGTAACCCGACATAGATCTCACCAACATGACTGTAACACGACATAGATCTCACCAACATGACTGTAACTCGACATAGATTTCACCAACATGACTGTAACACGACAGATCTCACCAACATGACTGTAACTCGACATAGATCTCACCAACGTGACTGTAACACGACAGATCTCACCAACATGACTGTAACTCGACATGGATTTCACCAACATGACTGTAGCACGACAGATCTCACCAACATGACTGTAACACAACATATATCTCACCAACATGACTGTAACACGACATAGACCTCACCAACATGACTGTAACTTGACATATATCTCACCAACATGACTGCAACACGACATAGATCTCACCAACATGACTGTAACCCGACATAGATCTCACCAACATGACTGTAACCCGACATGTATCTCACCAACATAACTGTAACACGATGTAGATCTAACCAACATGACTGTAACACGACGTAGATCTCACCAACATGACTGTAATTCAACATAGATCTCACCACCATGACTGCAACACGACATAGATCTCGCCAACGTGACTGGAATATGACATAAATCTCACCAACATGACTGTAACTCGACATAGATTTCACCAACATGACTGTAACCCGACATAGATCTCACCAACATGACTGTAACTCGGCATAGATTTCACCAACATGACTGTAACTCGGCACAGATCTCACCAACATGACTGGAATATGACATAGATCTCACCAACATGACTGTAACACGGCATAGATCTCACCAACATGTCTGTAATACGATGTACTACTATATATCTCAGGAATACATCTATAATACAATATGAGCAACACGAATATGACACAATACACCTGTAGACCTAAACAGCATAACATTAACCCTATCCCTCATAGGCATTTTTTTCTCTCAAAACCACAGGGGGCCTTTTTCGTCGCCGCTCGCTCTCGTCCATACATTTTTAATAACCCAGCACTGGCAAGTCTGAAGTTAGTGCATTATTAAAACATTACGACTAGAACACTGATAAAGTTTGGCAGTACTACCTTTCCAAACCACAACAGTGCAGGGGATGCACTCAGCGATGTGCAGTTCGACTATACCGTTTGCCTGATATTTAGACATGCACACTTGCGCCGATCAAATACCTATCTAGGCTGTCATAAACTGTTGTCACAAGTCCAGGTGAAGATGTATACAATAACAAGAGAAAGTGAGAATGTGATGGAGAAACCTAAGGTAAAGTCTCCCTACAGTCCATCAAGCACAATTAATACTTTCACATGCTATTAGAATGGTTGCCATGAAAACAGAGGATGCTGCAGTGGGTTCAAGATTGCGCTCATTCTGTCCCAAACGTATAGACAGGAAGGGTCCAGAAGTCTGGGAAAGTTGTTTGTGGTGGTTTTGACTATGTAAATGAATATATATTCGGCGGGTAGATTTCAACAATTAAACTAGATCCACATGACTGTAATGCAACATAGATCTCAGCAGCATGACAGTGACTGTAACACAATAGATCTACACTGACTGTAACACGATACAGATCTCAGCAGCCTGACTGTAATATATCATAGATCTCGGCAACATGACTGTAAGACAGCATAGATCTCAGCAACATGGCTGGAGCATGACATAGATCTCACCAACATGGCTGCAACACAATATAGATTTCAGCCAACATGAGAGGAATGATGTTCGGCCAAAGTATGTCAAAAGCTACTTCAACGTTCTCACTTCTCAGTCCGAAGAAACTAGTTTCAAGCGGGCAGATGGATTAGCATATCAACGAATGTGACAAAACTTCAGACTGAACATCAACTAACTTTGTCACTTCCTCTCGGTAGCGCTTGAAATTTGATGAGACCAGAACAAGTTCAGGGCAAAGTTTCTTCCCAATGAATCCAGGCATTGCGGCACGAAGTCCATAACATTTACTGGCGAACCTTACACTTCGAAGTGGACTGAGGAGCAAACAAATTACATAATTTAGAAAGAAAGCCAAGTGAAGTAGAGGAAAGATGGAAAGAAGCACAGTGGGAAAAAATGCCCTCATCAGGAGGTACACTAAAAGATAATCAATGTACACTGTTTATAAGCATGCTTATAAACAGTTTACATTGGTTATCCTTGTCACGGGTCCAATACCTGACCCGTGTTCATCCCACTTCTGACACCAATTGTCACGGGTCCAATACCTGACCCATGTTCCCAACACACACATGCTCAGAAATTCTCTTCGAAAGAGTTTATTCCGGCGACCTCGATACAATTTCCTCAAACAACTGAACTGAACGGAACTGAACCCTCTTCTACAATCAGTCTTATCTTTTCCTAAAGGTGTCTGCCCGTTCTAGAAAATACTTGGGTCGATGTACACGTCAGCATAGAGTGCTCTAGAACTAGGATCGACGTGGCACAGCAAAAGAATTATCTAGAAGTACCGAGAGAGAAATTTTGAAGATACAGGTGAAAACAAGGTGCATGTGCTGTGAACAGTTCTGGTGGCTTCTCACAATCCTTTTGTCATTCAGTCTAGTGTATCTCCTGATGAGGGCTAAACGAAAAGTCTTTGAGAGAAAAGAACAACTTGTGTGAACCTTTCTGTGTGAGATTGATTCTAACTAGGTAGGGGATGATGGTTTAACAGACTCTGACCACAACACACAATGGTTGCTTCAAGGACTACTCTCCTTTCCTGTATACACGAAGCACCCTTCAAGACACGGCTGTACAACCACGTATCCTCCTTCAATAATCCAGCATACAGGCACCACACCGAGCTTTCGAAGCATGGTTGGTTCCTCAAGGAAGCAGGTGAGGAGTACATTATCAAGTGGTGGATAAAGCAGAGGTCCAAAGCGTACAGGAGCATCTCCGAGAAGTGCGACCTCTGCCTCTCGGAGAAGATCGCCATCATCGACAGCGACAAACGCCAAACCCTAAGCACAAGGTGCGGCCTTGTCACCAAATGCAGGCACAGCGCGAAATATCAGCTATCTGGTGTCACTTGAGACCACGGACTCAGTCACCCAAGCCTGCACCTTGCCACCTCAGAATTCTAGTTTCATTCTTCCTCCTGACTTGTACGCCAGTTTGCGCGCTAGTTTGCTCACTCTATTTTTCTTTTGGACTGGATCACACTTCGTGCCTAGCTGTAGTCTTGTCCCACACCATCTACGTCTGGCTGCTTAAACCGCGACATTTCGCTCCTAACACTTCGCACCTGGCTGTAGTTCTTTGCCCTGCACAATGTACATCTGGCTACTTAACAGCGACTCCAGTGGGAAAGTCGTTCAGTTGTCTGAAGAGTGTGAGAGCACGAAACTCTGAGTAACAACTCGAAGACAGGCTCTTCCGCTGTGTTGTTTTGTATATACATACATATTATATATATAAGAACGGAAGAAGGGAGTCGGAATAACAGAAGAAGAAAATCTCCGGATGGGCAGGAAAACGCAGCGAGACTCGAACCTACAGCACTGATTCGCCTAGCAGACCGAAAATCACGCACGATATCCACGCCATCTCACCATCCTCAAAAAGAGGATGGATCGAAGTCGGATATCTATAATGCACGCGATCTGGTCCACACGTGAGTCATCGGAAGATGTCATAATCAAGTGAACTACTGACGCACCTCACTCCAAGGTGCGCTCTGACGTTTCCCTCGCTCCCAGAAGGTAACCAGTCAAGTGGTACCGGTTGAGCTCCTCACTTCAAGGAGCCGACATAAGAAAGGCATATTCAGTATCATGACTGACGTATGTTGCATTACCCGGCTTCATTATACCACTGTGTACCTCTGATTATTTGCCTTTTGAATATTTCTAATAAAGTTCCGAATATTGGAATAAATTTTCCATCCCCGCTCACTTGTAGATCTACCAGTAGTACGTACATAATGCCACATGCAATGGTTATACGGTCTACAACTTGCCTGCGCTCAGTGACTCAATCGTACTAATGTGCGCCCAGTGTTTGACACCCGTGCGCCCAGGTGTGCTTGACCATATAGTCAGTGATGCCAGGGCCCTCGGTGGAAGTCTTTTTGCATGAATGAGAATGACTCTGCAACCTTCAGTGTGAAATTATGCTTTCATGATGACAAGAGAAGGAAAAACGTGTGTCAACAACCGCAAACCAGGACAAGATGAAGTAGTTGTAGAGGCGCTTCGGTGCTCTCAGCAAAACGATAGTGCACTGAACTGTGGGCAAAAAAGATGTACTTGATTAACCGAAGTTAAATATTAGCAATGATGCATGGTGACAACAACAAAAAAAAAAAAACTATTGCCAGGCGTGAATGACCCATCATTAGTTATGCTATGAAGGAAGGTTAGCATGAACCCTGCGAACTGAGAATTTAGAGCATGCCAATTATGCTGAAACGACGATGAAAAATCAATTGTTAGCCAAGGTGCTAAATGCGACGTCAACTTGCTAGTGGCACTCAGTGAGCCATACCGCGAGCTGGGGTCTTTAATAAAGGGTCTGCTGTTCGGCCCTCAGGCCATATTAATTCGGCCTGGCTCATTATCAACGACCCAGCATGTTGAGACTGTCAGCGATAGTACTGAATCTGAACTGATCCAGTCCGCATTAAATTGAACTGAACTTTGACTGAGACAGAACCAAACAGAGTCAAGAGATGAGACCAGACTAGACCAGACTAGTAGACAGACATGACCAGTGTGACTGAGACCTCACTTTCATGTTGCCAAATAGAATCACTCTGAAACAGATAAATGTGGGCCGGCCTAAATAAGGGCAAGAGGCTCAAGAAGTTTGCATCTGAGTTCACAGCACTTCTTGGGGACCAAAACAACATACACAAAAAGGTGTTTTCTTCTCCTACACCGCAGCGACGTTAGGAAACACTGTTAACTTAACACCTATTTTTGCTAACTAATCTACATTTTAGCGATGTTTTTTTTATCTTCACTCTTTTCTTTTGCTTGTCAGCGGCTAGGTCAGGAAAACAGCTCTTCCTGCTGACTTCACTCCTTTTCAGCAACTTTTTTTCTACTCTTCATCATCAGGGAAAACATCGGAAATACCCTAACTGGAGTGTACTTCGATAACACCTGGGGAAAACACCTCAGTAAACTGAAATGGTCATGATCCATGCAGACCAAATAACCACACCCCTTCAATACCAAGTGGGTTATGGAATGACCTTTGACCTGCATTCATGATATTTGTCCCCATTTGGTCTTTGTATATAACGCCTATTGAGTAGTCAGTCATGTTATAGCGTAACTATTTTTGGCACTTATCTTTGTCTTGCTCCTTCCCTTTGTTTTGATTATTCTGGTCTACTTGTTCAGTCGTCATAGTTTTGTTCTGTGAAACCCAAGGTGTTGACGATGTGCATGTGTGTTTGGGGTTGGAACCATAGCGGTCTAATGTGTGTTCGTTAACAACCTGGTGCCGAAACGTAACTATGCTGGCAGGGAGACTGAAATACCACATATTACACTAACAAAGGCAGGACACGTTTCCCATACCCTCTCTTCTTCAGATCAGCCCTGGTCTAATTTTCGGGTGTTGAACCAATCTATAGGCAACGGTGGATCTAGATTTTCTTAGCAACTTACAGGTTTAAGTCTGTAGACACCAAAATTACGTGCACTCAAACAAATTTAAGAATGCCAATAAGGGCTTTTCAGTTCCTTTTCTGAAATCTGGCATGTGACATTCCGAGTTTTTGTATTCATGGTGCACTCTGGATCTGGGGCTCGGTGCAGTATGCTTGCGCATCATTCAGTGCTCCATGGCCCGTGAACAGCATTCAGTGCTCCATGGCCCATGAACACGCCTTAGTCATTCAGAGTTATGGTGATTGAAATGACTGGCGGTGGTGTTGAATACCGAAACATGTTAACATCTTTCAAACACTCTTGGTCACTGCGAGTGTCTCTCCTCGAGACTGGGAATTTCATGACTTTCACTTCTTTATTCAGACTTACGACTATCAATGCAGCAGGGGGCTGGATACTGTACTAATGAAACGTTAATGACTGATCATTTTAGTAAAATGGTTGGCCAGAAAGGAAATCTTTGCAGGGCTCGGCAACTTGGCACACGGTGATATCATGTGATATCGTGCATCGGCTGGCATGTTTGCCTCAAATGCCAGAATTCACAATCTGGCTGTGATTTGTGGGATATCATGAAAAATTGGTCAATTTTGACATGACAGCCACAGTAACCACCCTCATTTGCCAATCTATGTACGGTGGTACCCTATATACTGTATGCAACTGTTACATATGTAGTGCCACTAGTAACTTGAGTACGGTGAAGGTCAAAATGGACTGCTGTAGCAAGACTAGCAAAACAAGACATTTACATCAAGACCATGCCAATACTAACAAGATATTGCGACAATCCAGTTTGTCATAGGCCTGTTGCATCACGGCCAACATCCATGAACCGGTAGTGCTTCCTGTCAGTGTCAGTGGTGACTGCGAGCTGCTGACATGAAAAATGCGCTGAATTCATATGGCCCCATAGCATCATGGGTCTTTATCCTTACTCAGACTGTGTATTAGTCCAGCTTTGTGAATATGTTCATTAGCATAATAATAATTATACTGCTCCCACCCATGACTTTGCCAAGCCTGCATGATAGTAGCACACTGAAACCATTGTACCTCTCAATCCCATCGTCAGTCTGCTCCACTGATAATAAATTTCTTTTACTTTAGAGACGATTGTACTCGTATGTCACTGAGCGCTGCATAACGCACTCAGCTGGCTTCCCAATGTCCAGATTTAGTTTGGCATCCTAGTATTGAAATTTCACACTAAAATTTTGCGCCAAGATAGCATACCAAGCGAGTAGCCCTCAGTAACAGCTGTGGTGATAAGGAAACAACACTAAAAAGTGAGGATGATGTGATGGCCGTAATGGATAGTCAGGTGACTCTCATCTGCTAGCTGATTTGGTGCCGCAGGTTTGAGTCCCTGGTCTCGGCACGGAGCGATGAGCTTCGTTAATTCTTCTCCGTTTTCGACTATAAACAAAGGTTTATCAAGCTAGGAGGTAGCGAACTAAAGAAAATATAACAATTTTTTTTAAAAAAAAAGGCTTACTACTCGCTCTCAAGCCAAGTGGGAAAGTACAGCAGTCTTGGCGCCTTATCGCCTGTATTCACACTTCAAAACTGGCCTTTTTGTTCTTGAAACAAATACATAACACATACATAGGACCATTTCCTTGTTTACCAAACCAAACACAACACTTTCAAAGTTCCAAGCAATAGTTCGACGTAGCAATTTTCAACATCAAAATAACCTATATGCGTTCCACATTCTCTAATACGCTTCTCAGTGGTATATACATGTATGAGCGAAAACAAGTAGGGGAAGAAATACACGTACTCGACAACACAAACAAGTAGGATTGTGGTGAAATTGTGGTTAGTCTTGAAAATTTTCCATGATCTGTCATTTGTTACAAATAAGTATAACACGAACGTGACATTTTGTGAAAAGGGGGAGAATGGATTATGTGCTGGACGCGCGAGATCGAACTCAAAAGGCTCAGTCGGCGTCTTCATTCTCCTCCTCCTCGTTGTTAATCTGGAAGTACCGCAGCTCGTAAGTCGCCTTGTCACTTGCCACGACGCGCAACCAATCGCGAAGGTTGTGCTTTTTTAAGAACTTCTTCGTCAAGTACTTCAGATAGCTAGCAACAAAATTGAAAAGAACCGGAATAAGGCAGCATTTTTTTATCCTTCTTTATCTTTTTATGTTTTAACAACAATGACGACAAGCAAAGAATGCCCTACAACACTTAAAAAAAATAATAATAATAATTTGACCCATCAACTTTTCTCTCCATTACCCTAACATGATTTAACACCTACCTCTTTTCCAAGGAAATCCCCAAAACACCGTGAATCTTTT
>JAOWAR010011028.1:0-13920 GCA_028571005.1 Clathrina lutea
GGTTCTGAAGACAGCTTATCTGACCTGTCAGATAAGCTGCCTTCAGGACCTGAGGGAGGCTTGGCTCGGCTCAGCCATGCAAGTGTCGTTTGACGTTTTTCAAGCATAATTTTTGACCTCGAAAGAGAGCTTTTGTCTATTTTGATCGAAATTCTGCTTCATCGGAATGCATCTTTGCCTCATCTTGGTATGAGCTGCTTTGTAAAGTTAGTCATTTCGTTTCAGCCAGCCATTTGGGTTCAGGTTACTTTGGTGTAGAAGAGTGTATTTTTTAATCAAACATCAGGATGACCATCGGCCACATGCCGGTGCTCCAGCCTCTAAGAAGCTGCTCCTGGTGGATATTCAGCATGTATAGGTCTGCCTGGTCACTCGAAACTTTTTGGTATCAGATCCAAACTCTGGAACACTCTTAACACCCATAGGTGTAAGGACAGGCAATGGGAAGCAAGTGCAACACAAGAGAACATTGACACTGGTTTCACTGACCTGCGAAACGAGTGCGATTTGTCAGACATCGAGTCTTTGTTTACTGCATCTCATGGCAGGCTTAAAAGGCTAGGCAGACTGCCGTTCAAGTGTCATTTCTTGGATTCAACGCCATGTCATGGAAAAATGATAGATTTCAAAATTGAGTCATGGAGTGGTGAGGTGCCCTTGTATGTCAAATGAATAAGTCCTATTTTCTAGGCAAGCAGATACTTCAAACAAACCCCAGCTGACATTCAGTGGCATGTCACAAGATGTCTTTGCTTTGCAGATGGCCACGGCTTGGAAAACAAATGACTAATACTGCCGTGAAAGTCTGAGAATGACAAAACCTTTCGCTGAGAAAACACAAGATAACACATGCGCCTGAAACTAACACCAAGGCAAAGCATCAATGTTGTCTGCAAAGAAACAGATCTTATGTCTTGTTTTCCTTTCATGGCAGTTTGAATCTGATATTCTCTCTCTCTCTCTCTCTCTTCTCTTCTCTTGCAGTGAAGTGCGAGTGTATCAAGTCGGCGACTGTGGAAAGTTTCCAGAAAAACCCAAAACCTTGAACAGGCCAGAAGTGGTGAGTGTTTGATGATAAAACAGGCACCTGGTGGATGCCAGTGGTTCCAGAAATTCTCACACGTATCGAATGTTTCCACTTCTTGTGATGGAAGGGTGGGCTTTTGCAGTTTAACACTTGCAGCCCATCCCAGCACAAATTGGAAACACAATTCCATCTTTGAAAATGCTCTTTCTGTCAAGCTTGGAAGAAATTCTTTCTGACTATTGAGGAATAAGCCAAACCTGATAAAGAAATCGAACTGATCATTACGGATATGAGGGATATCGTACCGGGCATGCTTGTCTCTTTGTCTATTGGTAGGGAAAGTTGTTGTCAAGCGAAGCAATGGAAAATAAAAGGAAACTCCCGAACTCATTTCTCTCCCTAGTCCCTCACTGGGAAATTTTTTGAAGATCAGAGAGAAGATCCTATGATTGTGCTGGTCCTTCCAACAGAGGAAACATGATCATTCTAACGTAATCATTTCTCTCTCATCGTTCTTTTCCTTTTTTTTACAGCTCCTTCTTCCTGAAGGTGAAGAATCACAGCCGCTTCTCCGCTTGGCTGCTCCGCCTGAGCCGAAGAGTTGGCGTGAGGCATCCCAGCCAGCGGTTGCCTGAACAGTTAAATGCGCTTTCTTTACAGCTGTGACCTTCACATACTAGATAACTTGGAGAATTTCAAGGCACAGTTTTCAATGAGAGAAGGAAGCTTAACATTTCCACGGTCTTTGGAGCCGGAACGCTGCTCCTGAAAGTGCTTTCGAGAGAGAAGTTTTATTGCATATTCATTTCTTCCTTTGGTGCAAGCTACACATTTTATGGCTAATGGCCGACAATGCGTCTGAATTTGCGTTTATCATGGCCACCTGAACACGCAAGGCAATCTCATATCTCCTTTCAGTCCTTTCCATGCTAAACGAAGCTACCTTTTCCCCATGAATTTGAAGTCAGGCAAGTCTCAAAATGTTCCAGATACACTGAACAGGTAAACAGAGCAGTGAATGTCATCTTTTTTCCGTCCTTTTTCTTTCGTTGTTTTTCCATATTCCAGAGGACTATAAAGCTGATGCAAGGCTGTGTGTTTTCCTCGTGCTTGTCCATTTAAGAAAAAAAAAGCCCCAGTTGCATCAAGGATAGATGGGGAATTTTTTCTAGAATTCTGACAAGATAAAACGTATCTACACCAAAACAAAATTACCAGTCTAGTTCCTGGAAAGGAGGTAAAAGCCTAAAAATAAATTCACCGGTCTTCAGTCTTTTCTTTAGAAACTAGATGTTTCGCCAGCTTTCAAATTGGCTTCATCAACAGTCTTGAAATGACAGAACGAAACGGTCAACAAGGATATGCGACTTTAACCCCAAATGCAAATTAGTATAATGTGCAACTTTTGCTGTCTCCAGAAGGGACCTTGACGACATCTCTTTGCCAACTTATTGTATACACTTGTTCTGTCATTTCAAGTCGCTCAGATCACTATTGATGAACGTAGCGGCTACTTTTTTTTTCGAAAAGAAACTCCAATACTTGTGCACGTGCATATTTGAAGGATTAAGTTGTTTTGGGGTTGAGTATGCCCTATAGTCATGAACAAGGTCAACGAGAGAAGTAAATGGCTTGCGACTTGGGGCTAGAAGCAAGTCCTTAGAGGCAAACCCGGTCTAAGTTCCAAGCCAGTCGAGGAATTCTGCCATAAAATTCCTGGAGATTTCATGGTTAGGAGGGGGACTCGGTGAACCGATCTGATTTTCTTCGTGGATTCTATGTATAAACTTGAGAAAGTGGAGAAAACTCGAGAAGGAAAAGAGTGTGTAGCTGAGAGCAGCAAAAAGAGTGGAATTTCGCTAAAAGGAGGAAAATGTTTAAAACCTGACCCCAAAATGTCGACTCGGTTGGCCTAAGGTTGTTAGTGGATATTTCGTCAAGTTTCTCGGAGAAGCAAAACACCAGTGAAGGGAAGAACGTCTAAAACTGAGACCCTGCCCCCAGTCTCTGGAAGAACATATGTTCTATCAAGCTTCAAAGAGTGGTCTGTTGTGTTGGAAGGGTTCACCACCACCATGCCATTGCTGAACGGCCGGACGTACGACTGGTGACCTTCCGGCTTGTATTTGTCAATATCTGTCGGAGAAAGAGTTGTCAGTGGTTCACCAATAGGCCAGCTGTATCGCTCATGGACATGAGCAAAACGCCGCCCTTTTTCTTGGTAAAAAGCAGGGATACCGAAGCGAGTTGGACCACTGCTAGAGTTAATGGCAAGAAGATAGCTTGCATATCCATAGCTCTCGACTTGATCTCGGGCACTGTAGTCGATCATTTCAAGTTTCACGGACTTGCATCCTGCTTGCAATATCATGGGTAGAGCGGGCAAACCTCGCTGTGCAGAATCCATGAGCTTCATAACATTGATACGCCAATACTTTGTCTGATGAAAGGTAATGTTCAAACCGCTTGCATTGCAACCATAATGGTACGGGTCAGCAATGTCTTCATTGCCAATGAAACTTTCCATGCAATATCCGTCGATCGGCCGGTAATCAGACGTCGGAATGAGAATGGAGCGTGTATCACCTTCATAAGGCCAGTAGCCTGCAAAGAGATTGTTGGCTAATGTTAGTGGATACAGTGAGAGCTCTGCATGCATGGTAGTCCAGTAAGCCATCAGTCGTTTCTTCTGTGCAGCGAGGTAGGTAGCTGGAGTGTAGTATGAATTGGTTGTGAAGTCCCATGCTCTATGGAGTCTCTTACCACCTGCGTCCACAGCATCTGATTCAGTGTCATCAAAGCAGTCAAACCAGGATCCGACGAAGCCTTTTGCGCGGTACATCAGCGTGTGATTGACAAGACGCTGGACGGCAAATTCAGTGGATGGATCGATCATGTACGCAATCCCAGCTGTTCCACCGGGATAGCCTTCGGCATTGTAAAGCGGCGAGAACACCTGGTTCCCCTTCTTGTGAGCTCGAGCTGTTGAGCTTCCAAAGCCACGGGTCACTTGAAGAGAAGCAGTTTGGACTTCTGAGCGAGTTTTGCGACGTTCTGAATTGTGTCCCGTTGCATGATTTTCTCCAGGAACTGCCGGTGCAGGCTTTCTTCCTTTTCTCCACAGCCCTTCGAGGCCTTTTCTATCCGCTCTCAGCTGTGGCTGACCTGCAGTATCGTCCTCTTTCCCATAAGCATGGTCGATCTTATTCAATCTCATCAGCTCGTCCCCAACTCGAATAAAAGTCACATACTCGCCTTCGGTCCTGCCGGAGAAATTTCCTGGTATGCTGCTCGCCTTCAAAGGTGATGTGCTTTCCGTCGCAAGGAGCTGTACAATCGTAGAGTCTTCGCTCAGATCCTCAGCAAGCTCCCCAGCGAGATAATAACCAGCTCCGAGACGGGACTTGGGCTCGATTTCGCGAGCAGCGACGGAATTTGAGTTGACATAGCTGACAGTCCCGAAGTTTGGGTCGATCTTTCGGAAGGCTTCGAGTTGATCCTGGCTGAAGATACCCTGGATGTAAGCGAAACTGCCAACAATGGTCTCAAGATCTTCCTGGGTAAGCCGATCCTGGTGAAGAGAATTGATAGCGTAAAGAGGGTACACAGGAGCAGAGGAACATGTTTTAAGGAAAGCGAAGAGGAGGAGGAGAAGAAGAAGCAGCAACAGAGACGCACATCTCTGCTGAACACCTCTCCCAGACGGTGGCAATGCTTCCATTAATTCTACTGCAGCTGATCTCGAACGTTTCTTCTCTATTTCTGAGTCATGAGATCTGTTTTTTCGGCTGCTTGGAGAGAGGGACAGAGAGAGAGAGAGAGAGAGAGCCGAGAAAGTTTGTTCTACCTTCACAAGAGGCCTGTTTGACAAGACTATTCGCTAGGCGGTAGAGCTGCAGGAGCGCGCTAGAGGGTTTCACGTCATCTGCATGAGAATGGCGCCGCGGGCCGCGTGAGTCCGCGGAGTCAGCTTTACCATAACATTGATAATATCAACTGATGCGATAGAGTATCGGCTACTCCGGTCCCGAAGCGTACCCTACTCCTTTCGCACTGGAATAGGCACGAGATTTCGTTTAAACGTTTCTTTTCTCATGGAAAATCAGTGTGATCCATGCGGGCCGAAAAAACTTCCATTGTTTACAGCGATAGCTGGATGTAAAGTGTGCGTGTGTGTGCGCCTGCGCGCTATTTTAAGCTGCGAAGAGGAAGATAGTAGTAGTACTTAGTACTGAGAACCAGCTGGAAGATAGCAGGAATTATAAGTAAATCAAATTTATTATCAAGACGAAATGGGGGCTTGGGGAATGCCGGCGCGCCATAGGAGAAGAACTGATCGGCAGAGATGACTTCTGCAGTGAAATAATGTTATATAACATTGTTTCATATATGGCTCGGTGGTTTTATATGACGTCGACTGGGCACGAGGCATGCACCGGCCTTGGAAAAGGACAGAAAAGGCGGAATGCTGCCTTGGTCCTGGCATACCTGTACCGCTTGAGGTTGTGAACACGAGAAGTCGAAGGAGGGTGTAAATATGCAGCAGGCAAGAGCAAAGGCCAGTGTTTCTGCAGTGCGAGCCGTCGCTTGCACGCTAAGCCTCATCTTTGTCATTCTAAAAGGGCACGAAGTGCGTGCTGTCAAGCCTGTTTATCCGATCTACGCCATCGACTCTCTTCCCCAGGGCAAACTCACTGACGAAGACCTGAACACGATCGCAACGAACTTCTCCTACATCCAAGGATGGTTTACCGATCAGCAGCTGTCAACCATGCATCGAATGAACCCGGACTTCGGACCAGTAAGCTATATCAACACAGACTCGGCTGACGCGCATGAAGTCGAGCCCGTGTCCCGTTTCGGGGTGGCTTACTATCTCGCTGGTGAGCTTGACAAGGACATGGGCAAGCTGGATGGAGCGGTCGTGATTCGAATGGAAACTGGGACGTCTGCGCTGAAGGCCAGCAGTATTCCCGGGAATTTCTCGGGCAGAGGGAAGGACGAGTACGTTACGTTCATTCGAGTCGACGACGAGCTGATGCGCATTAACGCCATCGAAGTACTCTACAGCCGGCGAGAGAATCCTTTTACGCACAGCGAGGACGCTTGGTGGCGCCGGCTTGGCACTACCGCCGACGACGAAAAGAGGACGGGAAGTTCAACCTTGATGGCGGTACACGTTACTCGTGGACTTGGCGGGACAAAAACGGCTAGTCACGCAACGTCTACCAACGTCTTTGCTCCTTTGTACAATGCTGAGGGCTATCCAGGCGGTACAGCAAGAATAGCATACACTTTGGACCCAACGACAGAGTTTGGAGTGAGTCGGATGACAAACCACACACTTCAGGTTCGTTCAGAGGGCTACGCTGGCTCCTGGTTCGATTGCTTCTCGTCATCTCAGTACAACGCTGTAGACATGGGCGGGAAGCGCGTCTCTCACGCGTGGGACTTCTCACAGAACGCTTACTTCACGCCTGTGACATTCCTCTCCGCGCAGAAGAAGCGGCTGAGCTTGTACTGGGACGCAGTGCACAGCAACCTCTCCCTCTACCCGCTGACCATAGCCAACAACATGAACGCTGGATACTGGCCTGACAAAGGCAACGACAGGTCGATGCTGATTCCGGCCCAGGGATATCGCCCACTCGACGGTTACTGCATGGAATGCTTCATCGGTAAGGAGATGCTGAGCGATCCTTACTCGTACGGTTGTAATGTCTCGGCTCTCAACTTCACCTGGTTGGAGCACAACCCTTGGCGAGAGTCTGTACGAAGGCTAATGGACTCTGCACAGAGCGGGCTGGCTGCCCTGCCAATGCTGGCTCAGGCTGGCTGTAAGTCTGTCAAGTTGGAGATTATGAACGCTGGAAGTCGTGACCAGATTGAGAGCTTTGCCTATGCAAGCTATCTCCTTGCCGTAAACTCAAGCAAAGGTCCGACGCGTCTGGGCATTCCTGCCTTTTATCAGGAAAATGGTCGGCGGTTTGCTCATGTCCACGAACGGTACAGCTGGCCTATCGGTGAGCCAAGCAAAACCTTCCTCCCCGATGATATTGACAAATATCAGCCAAATGGTCATCAGTCATACGTCCGACCTTTCACAAATGGACTCATTGTTGTCAATCCGTTTGACACTGCCGACAACTCCTTGGAGCTGGGAAAGACGTACTTTAACCCAGCCACAAACATGCACGTGTCAGTCTTAGATGTTCCGGCCCACACTGGAGTCCTCCTCCTGGTAAACAGCTAAACAAGAGTCTGTCAATATGATGAACAGCAAAGGCAAGGAACTTTGAAGAATAGTTGAAGACATATCAGGTAAGCCACAGCCTGTATGCAGAACAAAATGGCTGCTCAGTAGAGCGCTCACACAAATATGGAGGTACAAAAGCTAGAACTAGATTTAATTTGACCCAACCAGAACAGATTAAGCGATGCCTTTCTTTTTCTTTTTTTTTCTTTTAACCATCTGCACCGTGATAAGCTTATAATTATCTGCCTCGTTTTTAGTTGAGTCAAAAATGCTGAAGCGTTTGCCAACAAGCTGTTTGCTGTGCACATTGGGGTGCCTGTGTTGAAAGTGGGGTGTTTAAGATAGATCAGTTCTCTCTTGTTTCAGGAGGACAGTAGATATTCATCTGGGTTTGCGGTGGCTTCAGAGATGATCGCGTAAATGGAGTTTGCACATATTGTAAGCTTTGCAGTGCTAATACTTTGTCCGCAAACTAACAACACTATCTATCCAAATCTATCCCTTACGAGAGCCAGTAATTGAAAATCCATCCTTCGACAGAGTTAATTAAACACAATGAAATAACATGCAGGACTTCTATAATGAAATGAAGAGGATGAATTACCAAAAGTTGACTTTGGCTTTATTGGACTCTCCACAACAGAAACGAGACAGAGAGAAAGAAGTTCGTTTGTTTCATTATTCTGATAGAGTATCGTGAGTCATCCAGTCGTATGTAGTTGCTCGGACACTCCAGCTCAAGAAGAAACGAAAGAAGGTTCACCGCGAAGCTTAAGTATTTCGCCAATGGCTTCTTGCGCTTCGCTGGCCAGCACACCTTGCACAGCTGCTAGAAGATGAGAGCGATAGCGAAGAATCACCGATTGATGTTGCAACTCCTTCTCCTGCATATGACAAGAAAACACAAAAATCAGGTGATCACGTGAAACTGAAATTCTCTGAAATTCTCTGGGAAGAAGTTGAACCATCCAAACTTTTTTGGACCATATCGTATGGAAAGACTAACGCTTTCTCTGAATTTGACCTTTATAAGCAGGTGGCTAACCAATTATCGTCGGTTTTCATCACCCTCGAGTTGCTCCAACCCTTTCATCTCTATCATGTGGAGTTTCAACATAAAAGCCAGCAGTACTAAGACTCAATCATTGTACATGATGTTTTATACATTCGCAATGTGGTCTGGTGTTCATATCAATATTATACAGGCTGTTACGTACATTCGCGGTGTGGTCTGGTGTTCATATCATTATTATACAGGCTGTTACGTACATTCGCGGTGTGATCTGGTGTTCATATCATTCAGTATTATACAGGCTGTTACATACATTCACGGTGTGGTCGGGTGTTCATATCATTATTATACAGGCTGTTACGTACATTCGCGGTGTGGTCTGGTGTTCATATCATTATTATACAGGCTGTTACATACATTCACGGTGTGGTCTGGTGTTCATATAATTATTATACAGGCTGTTACATACATTCACGGTGTGGTCTGGTGTTCATATAATTATTTTACAGGCTATGACATACATTCACGATGGCTTTCAGAGCTGCAACTTCTTCAGTGAGCTGCTTCAACTGTGCTGCGGGAACACCCGAAGTGTCCTGAATACACAGAAGCAGATGGATTGTTAGTGATGATAAAGGAAAATATTATTGTTAAAATGCTCTTGTTGTTGCAGTCTTGTTTCAAGCTGTCCTTGATACCAAAATGAAACGTTGTTTTCAACAGCATGACATAATGATTTTACAGGGAACTGGACAGAGTAAACGTAGGGTAGGGCGTTTCATGTGATTAAAATACGTTAAAATGCAGCACAAGTTTGACGGTGTATGTACATACTGTTGGGCTGAATTGGGTGTTCAAGTAAAGGTACCGATAGAAACAGGACAGAATACCAACTTCCAGACATCTCAAGCACATTAAGTTTTCCTCTGACTATGCCACTCTCATGTCACGTAGTTTTCGTTGCATGTGGAGCAAGGGAAAGTATTTCATATATATATATGCAATCAGTGCTCAGCGGGTTGAACAACAGCCTCCATTGTTTCAGTGTACATCGGATATGCTATACTGTGATTGCAGCCTTTCCTTTTTAACTGGGGCTGCTGGACCTTGATTCTTCCATTGACAAAATAAGTGCTCTGACAAGGCGCACAACAATGCCGCAAGAGTCCACTTTTCTTGATTATTCAGTTTTTTTTAAATTTTTATAAATCGATCTGAACTGTTTGGAGTCACCACCATAATGCCATTCTTCCCAGAATACAAGTCGACGTATACTGGCATCGATAAGAATCAAAATTCCAAGGACACCATGTAAATGAAATAAGGGTATGGCAATGTTAATGTTCCTGTTCCTTTTACATACTCGTATTCTCTCCTGAGATTTAGTGGCCCTAAGTTTTGGTGGAAAGGTTCGCTGTGAAAGCTCTTGCACATTGTACCATAACCCACGCAGGTCATGCACCTATGATGAAGGTTTAACGTTTTCTATGACGTCTGTAGTACTGATGACGAGAAGTCATTTTGAATTACCTTTGTTAAAGGAGGATTGTCCAGCAGCTCAGCTTCAAGTGCAGCCACCTGGCCTTGGAGGGCTGAAACTTCTTGCTCTTTGCTTTCCTAAAGAAAGAAAGTAAGAAATTCCATGAAAACAAAGTCATAGTACCATAAGAGTTTGAGAAACATTTACTGCGGATTTTCTCAACATTTTGACAGCCTCCACATATGTTTGCAATGCTGTGTTTACACACTGGCAAAGGTTTGTGGAAAAATTTATGTAAGTAAATGAAAGACAAAAATCCACAAACAAAAGACTTTTGAATTCATCAGCTAAAAGCTCGTTTCTGCAGAGACAACAAGAAAACCATTGTCCAAAAAGCCTGTTTGAAAACGTGATCACCCTTCAGTCATGAAAACAAAAAAATTGCATTGCCTTAAACTCTTGGTAGACCACTAGGGGAATGGACGGCTCATCGTCCCTCTCTTCATCATCAAGCTGTCCTCGAAGATTTTCATTCTCCTTCTCCAGCTGCAGGAAAAAATATTAAAAGAAAGAAGAAGGCTCAAACACAGTCTTTGTGAAAAAATGTTGGAAGTAGGCAAGTTGGACAAAAGGTCACAAGTTGCTTCTATTTTGTTTAAATTTATGCATTCTGAAATTTATCTGCGAGTTAAGCCTTCTCCTTCAAAGTGTGGACCATCTCAACCAACTATCAGTCGATATCCTTGCAGTGTTGTTGATGACTTCAGAAAGAAGGAAATCTCACCGCTTCAATCTTTGCCTTGAAGGCTGACAGTGATGCCTAGTAGGAGAGACAGAGATAGTGGGATGGAAAGAGAGCGAGAGGGAGAGTACACATGAGAAGAAGAAGAAAATTTTGTACATGTAGATAAAATTCAGTTCTCATGTGGTTAAGGCAGACACCCATGGCTAATTTTGTTATACCATATTTTAATTCTTGAATCTTCAAAAAATTTCAAAGGTCCGTTGATTCTAGCCACTCATAACTGAACATGGCCAACCTAACTGAAAAAAAAAAAACAAGTGCTAAGTTTGAAGACCCAACTCTACAAGAACACTTACACTGTCATCTCTTGGACGACGAGACCCTCCACCCTGAGAGTAACCCACAAAGAAAAGAAAAAAAGATTGACTTTTCAGCAGAATTCAACTGACAATGCACACATAAAAAATTTTAAGCCAAGAGAGCTTAAAGCCGAGGGAAGTTAATTGTACATGCAAATGAGCACAGTATTTATAGACCGGTAAATAATACGGAGAGGTTTCATCTTTTCGGCTCACTACAGTGCAGTGGATTGAACAAAACAAACGCTCATGTTTCCTCCAAGTGGCGACTGATTTTGATACGAATTATTCAAGTGTTTCTTTTCCAAGCCTGTCCCCACCTCCTTCAGTGTTTCATTTTCCAGACGAAGTGTGGCAACCTGTCCTCGTAATTGTGAAATTATCTGCTGTGCTTGAAGTAAGCCTGTCGTGAAAGGATATTACGGAAAGAGATGGAAAGAAAGAAAGTGTTTGTGAGAGAGAATGATAGAGAGAGAGACAGAGAAAATGAGAGAGCGAAACAGAGAGGGGGGGGGGGGGGAGACGCAGAGAGAGAATGAGAAAGGAAGGGACACGGAGGGAGAGAATGGGAGAGAGAGAAAGAGAGGGAGGGAGAGAGGGAGAGAGAAAACCTGAACTCTCATGGGTAGCACTTAAAAGTGTCCAGGGAGACAAATGCTTATCTTTTCAAAAGAAAATCTTTGTATTTCCAAGCGAGAAGGAAGGTGAAGATGCCATAGAAAAGATTGTTTCTCTGTGTACAGAGCTGAAGAAGCTCTGTGTACAGAGCTGATGAAGCTCTGTGGGGAGAAACAGTCTTTTCCATTTTACCCATCATTTTCCTTCTCTCATGCGGTCTTAAGCTTTTGACACTTGCAAAAGCTTTGAATCTTACAATCCACCAATCGTAAGTTTGTTCGGGGTGGATCAAAATTCTGCTTAGCAAAGCAGCATTTGAAAGTTCATTGCGACCATATACATGCTCAAACAGCGAAGGAATTATCAGAGACGATCAATGTTTTTTGAGATGACATGGGCTTCAAAACTGCCAAGGGGAAATTTCTTGACAATAGACACAAGTCAATCTTGGTGTGTCGTCGGTGAGTTTTGAGTTCCGTTTCTCTGACTGACTGATTGGTTACCTGAAGCACTGCCAGCAGCCGGCTGTGTGGGCGAGTCATCCATTCCTGGAAGCATATGATTTACCAATAAATGTCACGTCAACATTCATGAGCACATATTTTATATTGCCAACAACGAAACGACATCAGTCCAACCACCTACAAGTTTTGGACCAAAGTGTGTAAAAGCATTTTTTCACGTGTTTGCTCAAAAAGACGTTTCTTTCAGTCCTTTCCGCTTTTAGCTTGCGCCTTTTGTTTCTTTTCAAAAAAAAAATAAAGAAATGGTAATGGGTATTGATCAAGACAATCAGATTTGTCATCGGTTCATACTGCTAATCTTCACAGAAGCTTTGTAAGAGATTCTATTTCCTCCACTGGCACGGACCTTATACCACGCTTTGTCAAGGGAAGTTTCACCTGTAACTCCGGCCAACTGTTCTCGGAGCACCTTTGCCTTCAAGTATGATTCTTTCTTTTTTCAAGGTGAATGATATTTCTAGCAGAGTGTGTTCATGTGGAGTGTGATCACACAATGAGGGAGCATAGTCTTAGCAACCTCAGACTGATGCTGGTCATTCGTCACAGTGCAAGTCCACAATTTGCATTTGAGGCGACTAAATGCTAAGAGACTGGGGAAAAAAGACATTACAGACCTGGGAGGTCATCTCCCATGTCACTGAAGTCCGGGTCTTCGTCGTGATCATCAGTCTGCAGGGAAGTAAGAATGAGCGGAGCAGAAATTGTCAATCTATAGAGTGTCAAAATAAACTAGTTCGGACACCATAAGACATTCCTGAACTTGCGGTCTGGGTTATTGTGTAGGGCAAGTTAGTCTGCTCTGTACTTCCTAAGCTGTTTTGTCGTGGAGAAATCGTTGACTTCGTTTCGATTCAGGCACGGCTTGTAAATGGCGATAGTGTGCTCCAGATGGACAATTTTACCCCGCCTTATGCAGGTACATGGGGCCAATTCACAACAAGTTGTACGAAAGATGACCACCTTATCACTTGTATCCTGATCTATACAATCTCACTTTTTGGCTACAATTTCTCCAGGACATAAAAGCTTTGGAAGCGAGAAATGTTTCTTCAACAAATACCCACCAAAGCACAGCTGAAACTGTTGTGCCATACGGAAAAACTTATATTGCAAGTCCAAGAAGTTTGTATTTTATCAAGAAAGGCGGTGAGCCATCGAGTGAAAGAAATTGCTTTAATTAAATAAAAGAAAAGGCAAGGGATACTGTTTTCCAGCTCCAGCAGGTAGATCACAGGTCCACCTTTTTTTTTTCAGGCAGTGGGGTCTTCAGTTGTACATGGCCTGGAACAAAGCGCCGAGGTCTTTTCCAGGCAGCTCACCAGCATCCTTGAGAAAGGACCTGGGTTTGAGGCCATACACAAACACAAACTCTGCTGCCTACAAAAAAAAAGGATAGGCGCGGCTGCAAACCTGGGCTATAGCAATAGGTATAATAGTATTGCTCATCAGCGATGTAGTAAACTGACCTTTCAACAGGCACAGAAAGCAATTATTATCCCAGCTGAAAGATGCTTAATGCAAATTGAGTTTCCCTACACTTTCCCGAGTGATTTCGAGCGCCTTACTGTCCAGAAACCTCCCTGAAACGATTTGAAAGAGAGAGAAAAGGAAGAACTCTTTTTTTCTACATTGTTCAGTTCAAACACCACTGCTTTCGCTGACCTGGTATGTTGACAGTTGTGCGCGAAGCAAATTCACCTCTTCCTGAGAAAAGTGGAAGAGAAACAATGGCAAAACAGCTGAGGATCACTTACATTCTTTGAAGTAAAATATGTTGATACATTCTTTGAAGTAAAATATGTTGATACATTCTTTGAGGTACAATATGTTGATACATTCTTTGAAGTAAAATATGTTGATACATTCTTTGAGGTACAATATGTTGATACATTCTTTGAA
>JAOWAR010011139.1:0-33866 GCA_028571005.1 Clathrina lutea
GTATAGGGTGGATGGGGATGTATAGGGTGGATGGGGGTGTGGATGGGGGTGTATAGGGTGGATGGGGTGTAAAAAGGATGGGGGTGTAAAAGGGTGGATAGGGTTGTAGATGGTGGATGGGGGTGTATACATGTAGGTGGATGGGTTGTGGTGAATGGGGGAACTGGATGGGGTAAATAGGGTGAATGGGGATGGATAGGGTGGATTGGGTGTGGTGGATGGGGGAGCTGGATGGGGGTGTATAGGGTGGATAGGGTGGATGGGGGTAGACAGGGTAGATGGGGTTGTATAGGGTGGATGGGGTGTATAGGGTGGATTTCTTCCAGGCTGAAAACTGTGAGTGTAAAGAGCAATATTGGGTGCCTTACCTTAACTTCCTTCACATTTCTAGCCAACTTGTTCCCTGCACATTATTTTCGGGTCCCTCTCGACAATCCCCTCTTCTTTTCCCATTACCCACACAGACTTCTGTTGTCATGGTAATGAACTGTCGGAGGATGCTGAAATGGTCACCATAGTCGTACAGCCTAAATAGTACAAAATTCAACTCAGAAATGACAATGCAAAAACAACAAGATTCAGGTTACGGGGAAGCTGGTCGGTTTGGATGAGGGAATAGGGTAAATGGATGTTTACACTTGAAGTTGGTGATGGAAAGAAGGCGAAATTGAACACAAACGCCAAGCCGGAGAATCTATATTGCACTTGACACAAAGTCGG
This sequence comes from Clathrina lutea, assembly GCA_028571005.1. Taxonomy (NCBI): domain Eukaryota; kingdom Metazoa; phylum Porifera; class Calcarea; order Clathrinida; family Clathrinidae; genus Clathrina; species Clathrina lutea. The sequence continues at coordinate 721 of JAOWAR010011139.1, forward strand.
GTTTTCACATGCGACTAAATTACTGTTTTGAGCCAGTAAACACGGTGCTCCTGGTCAAACTGTTCTATGAAGGGCACTCGCCTAAGCAATTGTTCTTCAACACCCGAGACCAGCGATGATTCTCCCATTGCAGCAGGTCTGTTTCTGCATGTTGTAGGTTGTCCTGCCACAGCAGCGAAGTGGGTTTCCTGGCGCAGATAAGAGGGCTGTGTTGCCACAGCAGGTTGTACTGTGTTCTGGTCCACTTGCCACAACACCATTGCAGCACGTTTGCATGCTGCTGTCGTAGATTTGCCCTCGACCGCAGCATCGAAGTGTGCCGTAGATGGGTAGAGTCCTCCGACCACAGCAGAAATAATCAGCCTCTCCTCCAGGCACAACGTGGCCATCGCAGCAGCTCTCTGAGTTGGTGTCATATTTCATCTCTCGACGCCATGGGCCACGGGAGCGGCAGCACTTAAGCTCTTTGAAACGCTCGAAAACGTCATTGCCGCAGCAGAAGTGAGTGTGTGCTGGCTCTCCAATCATAATGCCATTGCAGCAGATGTCGTCTGTTGGGTCGTAAGTGGTGTGGTTGGCACAGCAGGCCTTCTTGTGGAGCTCATACGTTTCATGACCACAACAGCCGCGCTCATTTCGATATCCGTTCTTCACCTCACCTTGGCAGCAGAGGTAGCCACCACCTCTCTCATAGGCCTGGTCAGCGCAGCACCTGTACTGAGAGGCTGGACCGTTGGTGTTAACCTTGTTGGCGCAGCACTGCGAAATGCGACGGTCGAAGACTTGGCCTGCACAGCATCCCTGCACTCGCCTGTCGTAGGCATGATTGAAACAGCATTGGATGAAGGCCTCTGGCACACCCGGGGGTCTTTGGGTCACACCCATACTGCAGCAATGGCCTAGCTGCGGGTTGTACCTCGTGCCGAAGCAGCTCTTCACTGGACCGCCCGGAAATGGGTCAAAGATGTTTACAGGCACTCTGGCGACTCCACGGACTCCGTGGGGGACTCCGGGGACTCCGGGGACGTACAGAGGCTGACCAACGATCATCCCAACCTGACCTGGAACTCCCTGGATTGGCCGCTGCAGAGCGGGTACGGCTGGCTGAGCGCCAATTGCTGGTTGAGCAGGCACTGCTGACTGAGCGGGAGTCACTTGGGGGCCGGGAGCTCCTGGCTGAGCGGGCGCAGCGGGTGGTGCGGTGGCTGCTTGGGCTGGTTGCGCTGCCACAGGTTGTTGGCCGGCGGGTTGTCCCAGTTGCTGCTGCGGTTGGAAAGGGACAAAGAAGATTTGTCCACCTTGACCTAGACAGCCAATCACAGCGAGTTGGGAGATGACAAGGAGAGCTGCGCAAATAGTCCTCATCTTGGAGTTCTTCACCAAGCTGGTGAAGCCGTCAGTTTCCTTGGAGAAACGAGAAACGAGTGCGCCCTCTGCTCAGAGCCTCTTCAGTCGCCGAGCGCTTCACAATGACCCGAGTCTGGTTTTACCCGTCGCCTTTATAATAACTCCCGTCCTGCGAGCTATTGCCAGCCTGCAGTCACCTCTCGAGAGTACCGACACTTGGCGAGCCGCCGGCCGTTTGCCGAAGATGAAGCGCCCAACGTCATGTGGCCTGCAACTCCGTGACGCCGCCGCGCAGCAAGAGATGCTTCTTCTTCCTCGACCATCCCATACCTGGTCAGGGAATTGTCTCTTCGGTTTCCTGTGCGAGCAGCTCAGCTCAGGTTTCTTGCCAAAAGGGCGAGAAAGGAAGGGCGGCAAGGGGCGGCTTCGCACCTGTTGCCTGGTCCGTCACGCACGGCCTCGAGCAGTTGCCCGGGAACCTGACCTGGGCCGGGACGGGCTTCGGCACACGAGCCGATTGCCTCCGCTCCAGCTCTTACCCCGCGTTAGCTCCCTCGCGCTTCTCGGTGAACGAAATTGAACGCAATCGAGCATGAGCAAGGCGCTGCGGCAATCACGACGCTGAGCTGCGTTCGTGAAGTTCCGCTTCTCCCTTATCAGCTCCGATGTTTGGCGCATGCGTGCCGAGACTCCCGGTACACACGGGAAATGATGGCAGTGTCTACTAGTGTGTACCGTCCAACGGCTACCTTCTGGTGTGAAAAACGGTCCGCACGGCCGAATATCGCGTTGCTGTACAGTATTTCCACTTCAATGACCTCAAAAGCATGACCTCGGTTTAACCACCCACGCCCGCGTATACCCGCAATCACGGAACACGTGAAACTGTTTTTGAGCTGGGTACGAGGGATAACCACCACTTGCTGCTTTCTCGGGCCGACCCGGTGGCGACCATTTTTTTCGCACAGAGAACAAACTGATTTCTTCAGCCAGTTCCGCTGACGCCTCGACACAGGGAGGGCGCGTTCGATCCCCGGTCTCCTCATTTGTTTTCATGTTCATTCCAAACGGCAAAATTCATCGCCCGCGCTCAACCCGACGGTCATCTCGGCATGTGCAATGGCGACCGGCACCTCTCTCCTTCTTTGACTTCGAGCCGACCAGCTGCAGCGGAAGGAAAGCCGAAGTCACCCATCGGTCACTGCATACCTTTCTGTGTGTCCCGCCAGGTCTCGCGCACCAACCATCGGTGAAAGTTGAGGGCCGGAACTTGGAACTCCCCCGACGTGACGGAAAATGCGCACCGAAAGGAAAAGTCTCCATGCTGCTTTCATGGTTTTGCAGTCTTCGGAAGGCCGCGCGCCATGCGCATGCGCAAACTACTTCCTACATTGTGCTAAATGCATGTGCGCTGCGGCGCGGCACCACAAAAAGGAACGTAACGCCACAGTCTCTGGTCAGGAGGTGTTCATATTTCCCATTTGCGCCCATACTTCGCAAACTAGGGTGTTACTGGCCGATAATTACTCCTTTTTTAAAAAAAAATTTTAATTTTATTTTAGAAGCCAAGTAGGAAACCAGCCATCATTCTTAAAGCTCTCAGTAGAAGACAAGGAAGAAGAACAAGTGTTGAAAAGACAAGTGTCAAAAAGACTCCACTACGTCGGAAAAGTACTGCCTAACGCATTCAAGATCGTAGCTGGCGAGAGCTTGCTTATGAGCGACGCTCGGTTCTCTTTCGGCTTTTCGCTGCTTGAGAACACCATTCAAGATGCGGTGTGACCTGTCGAATGCGGCATTCTTCCAGATATTGCATTTGGAACGGCCCAAAGTTGCACAAACGTAGCGACCAGTATAGCAACACGAGCAGCGAGATAGCTATTCCGTTTGTAGAACTCGCCGTTCTTCGCTCGTAGCCCTACGAAGAAAGAACACAGTACCTCGTTCAAGTCAGCTGGCGAGCAACTTTCCAAATCCAGCGATAACGACTTCTCTTTACAAAAATCCTACAACACGCCTATCTAAAACAACTTAGTGCTCTTTGCTGTGCTAGCTGGAACGCATGCCGACAAAGCCTGAACCCCGCTTGCCGAGCCTTCGGTGAAGCGTGCCTTTTTGAGTGGGGGTTCAGAGGACATCTTCTCTGCTTCTCTCCCCAAAGCAAATAACAGCTTTTGAGCCATGTGCTCTTGAATTTGTTGAACACCCACTTAAGAGTCCACCTGAATTCCAATGCTCACTCGGCCGGCTCGGGAGAGCGGAGCATCGGTTTCCAAGACAAGTTAAGTATCTTAATTTCCATACCAGCTGTAAACGCCTCGGCATTTACCAGCTGATAATTCCTCGGGCTCAGAAAGTTTTGTACATATGTAATGATATTGATAGAGGAGAACTGCCACGCATGTCGCTATCAACAGAAAATCTACGGTTAGACCCATTCCTAGATCTAAAGCAGCCAGGTAACCGGACATCATCCGGCAGAGATCGTCTTCGGTCATTCGTCAAAGAAGATCCAAACACTGGAAAGCAGGTAAAAGCCAAGCATACCCCGAGTCGCAATATAGCTAGTTAAATCATCCATTGAGGTGTCTGGCATTAGTGCTAACTAGAACTGGCTGTAGAAAGAGCTAAGCTGAAAAGAGTGCTGAGAGTGCTAAGAACTAAGCTGTTACACATACATGTACTAGTATAGACTTGCAACACGCTCAAGAGTCCGGGTTTGGCTCGTTACTCAGAGTTTCTCGGCCTGAAAGGCCAGTCTTCGGACGAATGGATTGTGGGGGAGAGAGATGTATAGAAGGGGCTTATAGTGAGCCTGGTGAAAGGCTGGTGACGCTAAGGTGCAGGTGCTACACAAAAAGTTGTGAAAAGGGGAGTGAGTGAGGATGGATCGAATAGTGCGAGGACGTTTGGTGCGAGAACGCTTACGTGACCGCAACGCCTGCAAGGACGAACTGTTGCTGATGGCCGCACTTCGCCGTCATTTACGCTTGTTGAGGTCCGTTTCTTTTGTCGTCGAGCACGATATGGTACGCTTCGGCGAGGCAGAGATTGCAGCGCTTGCTGCGATTACTGTACGCCTGGGTGCGCTCTACGATCCTCCATGTGAGAGTGTAGGGGGTACCGCCCTACACCTATAAATATATATATATATTTTATATTAAAGAAAAGAACACACGGAGGACACCGAGTTCAGGTCGTTGCTGTCAGTTTCATGGCAGTAGCCAATCCTATATAATATTTGGGATTCTAGCTCTGTCAGATACCTAAAAGCTGGCAGCATGAAGGGCTTTGCAATGTCACAACTCCAATTTGTGTTTTCATTACAGCAAACCAAACAGCCAGGGAAGAGCAAGTTCCAAGCCAAGACAAGCCCAGAGCCTGACCGAACTCCACATTCTACTTCAAGGAGGGAGTGTGGATGGTCAGTACTAACGGGACTACATCCTTCCAGTGTACCAGGAGGCATGGGAGAGGGATGAGGGTGGTGAGAAATGATAAGGTCCTTACCAGAGGCCGGCGTGCCAGCGCCCGTTTCCAGCAAGATGATGCCACGCCTCAAACAGCCATTGTGACCCAAGACCTGGTCCAGGACGTGTTTGGTGCCAATAATGTGTGGTTCGAGGACTGTTGGCCAGGCAATTCGCCAGATCTCAACATGATTGAGACCCTGTACGGGGCCATGGATGCTTTGTGCAAGGATCCTCAAGCGACCACCTTAGAAGAGCTTCGGTGTCAGGTGAAAAGGGAATGGAAGAGGATTCCTAGAGAGTTGCACAAAACTTGCAGAAACATAAAAAGAAAAGGCGTAAGCAGTGATTGCATGTGAGAGACAAAGAGCTCTTGGCTAAATCAAGTTTATGAAAGAAACGACGATTTGCGTTGTGGGGGGTTTCATTTATTTTTTACTTGCCCGTGCGGTACACAAAATCCAATTGTCATCATAAGACATGACGCAGTCGTTGCCATAAAGACGTCTTGGCAATTGATGAGGACTGATACCCTTCAAGTTAGTCACATAGCACGATACACTACTTTTTTCTTTTTAATGCTTTTCTCTCTTGCCTCTTTTGTTGGCCCTGGGACGCATTGTAATCCATCAGTGCCCAGTCCTGTCTTGTCCCGATAAAGGCGGGTGTAGGAATGTCCAGGTTTCTGTAGGATTTCCTGTATTGAGATGATGGCGCCTCAACTGATGAAACGGGCCTTCTGCTGCTCTTGTAACTTCTGTTTTGCATGCTGACGACAAGTCGCATTTCACCTTTACCATTACTCTATCTGCTTCATCAATTTTCACACACACACGCACACACACACACACACACACACACACACACACACACACACACACACACACACACTCTCCCCCTCCCTTCTAATTTTCTGAAAGAAAGTTCCTTTCGTTCTCTGGCCAATTAGGTAGATCAGAAATCCTTTTTCAAATGTGTTGTTACGATGCTGAACGAATGAAAAGAACACATGCTTGTTTCAATTTTAATTTAAATATATTTTTAAGCACTGAGAATAGTACAAAAATTCTCCTGTCGGGGACTGACAAAAAATGAAGTGAACCATTAAAAATGTTCGAAAAATAAATGACAGATGAGAGGAAAACAACTGAGAAACATTTTTATCATGCGATATCCAAAGAACTGATGGCTGGTCTTAAAACCGTTGTCGAGTATCAAGTAGAGCTGCCTTGGGTCGAGCAAGGTTGGAAACAAAACTCAAGAACTGAAACGTGCATTTTCTTCTACACATAATCAGGGTCATCTTCTAGAAGTTCGTCGTCTGTTTCCTCTTCAATTCTTTCAGGACGTGCCGACTGCTTGCCTTGGTTGCTCTCGGCGAGCTCCTCCAGCAATGGCTGCAGGTCAACAGAGCGTTGTCGGACAGGAGCGGCGGTTGAGCTGGACACTACGTCTGATGTGATAGAGTGCACAGATAGGGCTTGGCTAAGAGGCCGAGGGAGAGGCTTTGACGATGGAAGGCGGTGGAAGACCACCTGGTCAGCTTGTGCCTCGAGAGGGTCCTGTGGAAGCTCTTGATAGACAGCAGATGGAGCGTCGAATCCTCCGGAGAGAAGCGGGGTGCGCGATGTACGGCGTGAGACTGGTTGGCTCGGAGTAGCTATGGCATCACTCATGGCAGACTCTGGCTCGCTCACTGGTGGCGACTCAACCTCACTTGGAAGATTTGGCAGCGGTTCTTGCTGAGTGTCCTCGCTCACAATTGGAGGAAGAACACCGCGACCTTGTAGTTGTTCCGCTGGGAGTAGACCTGCTCGACTGATGGCTGTAACAACAGGCAGAGATGGTCCCCTTGAAAGCACCGGCCTGGAGAATGGTGGCCGTTGTTGGCCTAGGGAACCGAGAGATGAACGCCGCGGGCTTAGATTGCCTGCCGGCCGTGGAGGTGATGGCTGCACATTGGTTGCTGGTTTTCCTCCTGCTGCCACTGCTGGATCATCAGCTGGCTGTGGAAATCCGCTGTCCCCTTTCTCTTCAACTAAGCTTGCCTGTTGCTCTGATTTGCTGGAAGATGTGGTTCTAGTGGAAAACATACTTCTGGTAGAAGAACCACTTCTGCTGAACGGTGACCGAGGCTGAACTGCACCGCCGACAGAGAAGCGCCGAGGAGAGGTTTGGTGTACTCCTGGTCGGGGGGCGGAAGTTTGCGCCACAGTAGCAGGCCTTGGAAATGGTTCTTGACTACCAGCCTGCTGTGAGAAGACGTCATCTTCACCTCCACTCATCGGACTTCTGTCAGAGAAGGTGGTCTCGTGCTCTGGTCGGACATCGAGATGAAGATTGGTTGTGGTAACTCGAGGGGAGGTTGTCGGTGAGGTAAGCATATCAGGAAGAGGTCCACTCATTAATGAGCTGTTCGAGAAAGACTTCCTTCCTTCCAGGAAATTTCCCCAACTTGTGCCTCGGCCGAGTCGACGTGGCGAAGTGTTTGCCACTGAGCTTGACCGGCTAAGAAGACCCACATTACTACTAACTGAGAAAGTCTGATGTCGGCGAAGGATCTCTTTTCGATTGCGCTGCTCAGCAAGTCTGGCACATTCATCCTTGTGCTCATCTTCCCAGTGCTGGTGCTGGCAGTCAGTACTGCAGTAGCCCCGTGATGAGCACTGTGAGCACTCGAAGTGGGCCACAGACCCACATGTGCAGAAGTGAAGGCGGTATTGTGCTGGGTCACTGTCTGGTGATGCTGGGCGCAGGAAGACCGAGCTCTCGTAGACTGTTGAGACAAACTGCATCTGCTCCATGGAGGGCTCAATGTTACAGAAGTCTCTCGTCAGAAAGTAGAACGGCTTGTTCTTGAGCTGGTCCTCAAAGCGCTCGCAGAGAATATTCCTTAGCTCGCGCAGGCGGATGGACGGAATGACGTGAACCTGGCCGATAGACGCTCTTTCAGCATCTTTCAAAAGTATGACATCCATCAACTGCTTAGAATCGTGTGATGTAATGCCTCCCACCGGCCGATCTTTCATATTCTGCAGCTGAATGGCCTCAACCACATCGCCAGCATCAGAAACCTTCAGTTTGTGCATGTAATGCTTCTTCCTAATGACAAGTACATAGTAGGCTATGATGCATGCTGCAACTATGAGGATGATAAGAATAATGACCACAGCAGCGATGACGCCGGTGTTGTCACTGCTTGATACTGCGGCCGGGCTAGAGGGAGCTGGTTGGGTTGTGGTGGGCGGTGTTGTTGTTGGATGAGGGATGGTAGTCGGCGGGATTGTGGTTGGAGGCATGGTCGTGGGCTGAGTGGTCAGAATTGTTGTTGGTGGAGCGGTTGGTGGCACTGGAGGAGGGACGAACACCACAGCGAACTCAGAGAGATGTGTGTAGTTGCAGACAGCCTTGGATATGTTAGTGAGCATGTCTCTTATAAGGAAGGGCACGGTTGTGCTCTCCAGCTCCCAGACATCGGCATTAGAGTATCCAGCTGCCCCACCAACATGGCGGTACGCACAGAGAATAGTCCCGTTTGGAGGAGATATCACCACTGGTATTTCAATCTGGACTGGCTGAGAAAGGTTGGCTACATCAAACACAGCACCACTGGATGGATGAAGAAGCGAACTAGTGACAATCGTTGACTGCAGCAGGACCGCTGATACGTTGGTGGCCGGGAAGACAGTCTCAATGAGCCGCTGGGTCTTTGTGGATAATGACACTGGCGCTGAGACAAGCGGTTGAGAGTTTTTCTGAATTGCTGTTAGAGTGCATGCTCCGTGACAACGAGACCCGTCACTGTTGCCACACGACCATGAGTCGAACACTCTCGCCAGCTCTTGACCGTAGTTGATGACTGGTGATGTTGCGTTGCAGCTGGCAGAAGGGCAGAAGCGTGCACTTGGAGTGGTATGCTCAACAGTGAAATCAGCAGCAGGTGAAGAAATGTGAAGTGGTGACTCACTGAATGCGAGCGAACGACACAAAGCTGACGCCAACTGCTCAGTAGCTTGACGAATGGCCATGCGAACTGTCTTGAGTTGACTTGATGATGTCGTCGCTAAGAAATGTGAGTAGACCGCCATGAAGCCACTGGCAGTGCCCTCATCTAGCAGAGGGATGTTGTAGACCTCATCATCAGGCAAAATATCAGCTTTTGGTGGAGAAGTTGCCCCCTGAGTGGGCGGTAGGCTTGTGGAGAGAGTTGGTCGAGATGTGAAAAAGTCCAAAAGTCTTTTGCTGAGAGAAAGTGCTGTTTGAAGGTCAGCCGAGCTTTGATATGTTGTTAGGGGCACGAGTTGTCGGAACAGTTGGAAAGAGAATTTCTGCGGCGATGACTCTGTTGGAATATGGGTTGAGAGTAGGTTATTGAGTATCCGGAAAGATTGCGAGACGAATGTGCTAGCTTCAACAGGGGATGCTTGCCTTAATACGGCGTCCACTGAGCCGATCATCAACTGAGCAACACTGTGCGTCCATGACTGCTTTTCGACTTGCTGTGCCTGAGTTATAGCCTGAGATAGGTGTGACGACAGACTGGAACCGCTTGGTCTGACTATGATGTTTGTCTGAATCGTTGTTATGGCACCAAGGGAGTCGCGAATCTCAGCCACGACAGTGAGGTTGCCACTTTGCAGGTCACCCTGTGGCAGGACAGTATTGAAACTTGAGTCGCTGCGTAATTCTGTCAGCCACACTGACTGCGCTGATTCTTTGCTGCGTACACCCAAGCGGTAGAGGAGGGGGAAATCAGACTCTTCGTCATACCAACCAACAGCATCAATACGGAACACCGAAGAGCCGGCAGTTCCAGTCTGCGGGTTGACAACCAGAGCACCGGATGTCGGTGGAGAGTTTGCCTGGATATCGGTGAAACCGCTAGCTGTGGCATGCTGTGTGCTTACAGTAAGGTTCAAACGATAGCGCAGCCCTCCAAGTAGGGAGCCGGCAGCAAGCACTAGTGGAGCACGCCACCTCACTCCAGTGGGAATGGTGACCTGTCTGCTGAGAACCACTCCGCTCTTGCGCTGTGAGTAGAGGGTGGATGTCTTCACAACTCCACCTGCTGAAAGTGCCAGGGATGTTAAGCCTAGGAGAGAGACAGGGGAGGGGGGGGGGGGCACAAGGAGAAGAAAATTGGTCAGACTTCTTCACTGGTGGACAGCAAAAGAATGAAAGATATAATACATACATGCACACATACTTGAACACTGAGTTGGTCAGGCTATCATGATGAAATTGAAGCAGAAACTGTACAGGCTTATCACGATCAGATGGACCGGCATCAACAGAGAAATGCAGAACTTTTGTTGAAAGATGATGCAGCAAGATGCATGGTGTGATCAGATCTTATGCTGAAAGTACATCATTGTATCATTTCTCTAATGAACACCAAATGTTCCACATTCTATTTTTTTTTTAGAGAAGAACATGCTCAGCAAATGGAATGGACTCAATTGGCATTCAAAGCAATGCTTACCTGCTCCACTGACTGAGGACCAGTAGATGGTAGCTTTGAGGGATGATGGCGGTAAGGTGACCCAGCCTTTTACCACCGTGTCAGAGTGGGTGTTGACACGCACGGCTGGAGTTATCTCAACCTGTGGCAGTGCTGCCATGACGACACTGACCACTGTCTCAGTTTGAGCTGTGCGTGAGCCTCGACTGACCTGCACGCGGAATGTGTAGGTCTCACCGGAGCTGAGGGTGTTTGCTGGAACTGTGAACAGCGCACTTGTCGGCAGGGTCAGGCTCTTCACCTTTGGGCTGTCCTGGCACGTAATCTCACCATGGAAACACCACCAACGAAAGCTCGTTGCTTCACTCGTGTTAGGGGTTGCGTCGAAAGACACACCTGCATCAAGGAGGAAATCAGTGCTGGCCGAGACATTGCGATTGCCTCCACGAACACGTGCTGCTAAAACGGACGGGTTGACAGAAATGACGACATGGTCAGTCATGGAGAGCTGTCCAGTAGCGAGGGTGATGTTTGACTTGACACGGACAGAGTAGCGCCGGCCTACCAAGAGAAGCGCTGAAGGAAGGATGAGCGAGCTGGAAGTTTGGACAATGGTGGAAGGCAGGTTCATCCGCTGCTCAGTATCAGGTGCAGCTGTGGGAAGCAGCCACACCTCCCAGAGTCTGGTAGAGGCTGATAATGCGCTGCAGCTCGACCCTGAGGCTGTTGACTGAAAAGCAAGCGATGAGCCAAAGTTGACAGCTCTCTCCGGTGGTCCAGCAATGCTGAGTGATGGCAGGGGAGATGAGGCTTTGGTTAATCGGCGCTGCACCAAGGGGCTTGTAAAACCAAAGCCATTGGTCACAGCCAGTCGTAGATGGTAGACTACACCCGGAATGAACAGGTCGCTGTTCAGAGTCAGAAAATGGCTGAATGGTGTCTGACTACCAACAGCTGACTGTAATGACGAGAACTGTGAAGTTTGTGCATCTTCCACAGTGATAGACCAAAGGTATCGTACTGTAAATCCAATGTTGTTGGAGAAAGCCCCATTGAAGGTGATGGAACCACATGACGGGACCAAAAGAGGGCCCTTAATGACAGCGCGGGGTTGGCGGAGCTTCGAATAACTTGGCAGAGGTTGGATGCGAATGAAGCTGCCAGAGGCAGGGTATGAGAAGGTCTCATAGCGTGACAGTACAGCCGAGGCACGCACTGACAGAGTTGAGTTGATGGTGATGGCCGCTGACTTAGGCAAGCCTATACGAACACTGTCCTGATTGTCAGATGACCACTGGCATGATGACGACGAGCTACCAAGCTGCAACATTGTTGCAGCATCCCATATTTGGTCACAGCTTTTCAAATCACCACTTGCTAGAACGACCGGTCGGTCCCATTGTACCTTGAGTGTGGTTCCTCCGACAGAAAAGCTGGCTGAGGTTAACTGTGGTCCGCTGCGGTAGTAGGTATAGTGAAGAGGCTGAGCATGAGCTTTTACGCTACCGCTGGCCTGCCCATCAATGCTGAGGTAGAACAAGGTGCGGCACGACTTGCTGGCTGCAGGCAACACACAGCGGTACGATGCAGAGCTTACAAATACAGCTGGTGCTTTCACGAACCCATTGCTGTCAACCAGAGAGGAAGCAAACTGGCATTCCTCTGTAGCATTCAGAAGACAGTGTGCGTCAGAAGTTCGAGGCAAGTTCTTGCCATGAACAGTGACTGTTGTGGACAACATGGTCAGGTCTTCACTTGGCGAGATGTGAGTGACTGAGCTGTTGCTGATGTCGATATAGACGTAGGTGGCATCAATATCTTCCAGCACACTGAACGGCCCTCTTGCAATTTGCACAGTTAGCTTGTAGTGTGTGCCACGCTGCTGGAACTGGAAGGAGTCTGGAGCGATGCACTCCATCGTGCGATGATCAATGAGCCGTGAAACACCCTGCAGCTGCTGGTTGGCAATTTGGAACTGACATACTGACTGCACGTACTCGCCAGTTGGGTACTGGACAATTCCACCGCAGTTTTGTCGGAAGTTTCCGTTTGAGTCGAATGCCTTGAGCCCCGAATTGTTGTAGAAGAAACCTGCTCCTTGGATAATGATACGAGTTCCTCCAGAAGCCGGTCCTGAACGAGGGCTCATGTTGTGAATCTTCAAACAGCCGCAGTCATGGCCGTTGCACACACCACACCGATCAATAACCTGGCCGCTGGCCACACGTCCATTGCAGCCCGTGCAAGTGTTGTCTTGGCCAGAGCACACACCACAGCGGTCCATGGTGGAGTTAGCAGACACGCTCAGTGTGCCACCGTAGCAGACGCCGCAGGAGTCACGTTTGGCAGTGCCGAAACATACCCCGGCACAGTCCTGATTGTTTGTGAGGTTTGCAGCAGACACACGCTGGCAGACTTTGCACCAAGTGTCGCGGCGGAAGAGACCTCTACACACCCCTGTGCAGTCAAGGTTCTGGTTGTATGTCAGACTTGTGCCTGGGCCTGTACAGTCTCCACAGACATCACGCTGTGCGGTGCCATGACACACACCCGCACAATCTCTGAAACAACGAGAAAAAATATCCCACATCAGTTCTCTAACTCAAAAGCTGACATCAAATGAGGAATGCCTTCTTAAACCTTTTCTCTCGAATTTTATTTTTTCATTCTTCTCTTGAAACTACCTCCCTTTCTCTTCTGTACAATAACCAGTAAGTTATGCCTTTCTTCCTGCCAGTTTTGTCGTCAACTTCATTGCTCCGCCAATCTCTCATTTCTCTCTCTTTCTCAGTCTCTCATATTCTCTTTGCTGAACTGCTGGTTTTTGCAGGCTGGCTGCGTTGCCACACAACATGTAAGGTACCTGCCACCTGCCGAGCCCGGAGTCACGCTATTCTCTACAACTGGCCCTTATGCAACTTCGCAGCAGCGATGGAGATTCGCGCTGGTTGAAAAACTAACCATCACAAAATGGAAACAGCATGTCACACACAAAGGCATGTGACAGCTGCAAGACAAAAAGAAGAGGTGTGGTATGGAGAAAAGCTAGCCACACACACCAACAGGGATGAGAGCATGAGAAGAGATCCAGAAGAAGTACATAAGTATTGAGCTCAAAAAGAATGTCGATTGAGCCTGGGTCTAGGGTCTACTACTTACTTTGCGCCGTTGTAAAGCAGTGTGGTGTTTCCCTCAGTGCACATACGGCAAGCGTCGACTACCGCAGTGCCGAAGCAGATGCCACTACAGTCACGACTAGTACCGTTGCCACGACATACTCCACAGTTGTCACGTGATGTGCGACTGTACGGAATGGCATCACAGCCAAGACATGCTGTGGACTGCAAAGGCGAGCCACACACATCACATGCGCCATACACCTGCAAAAGAAAAAAAAAAGAGACGAAAACCAGAATCAGGCAAAAATTTACACAATGTTCTGGACCAAAATTAAAGAGGAAGAAGGAGAACAACTCATACAATTGGCGACAGCTTGTTCACTCAGTTGAAGAAAACATGTATTGAGCGTAAAATACGAGCTTGACAGTCCAGGACAGACACTCATCATGGCCGCATGAAGAAACAACAGACATAACAAAAGCACATTCTTCGCCTACACCAAGGATCACAACCAGCAACACAAACTGAACAAAAGCTGGACAGTTGAGCAAAAAGTCTTGCAGCAGAAACATGAAGAGAAGAAACCATGCTCACGGATAACTCCCACAAGCGAAACTTCACATCAACCATTCACTTACCGTGTTTGAGCTGCAGGAGCTGCCATCTCCTCCACACACACAGCAGGCATCATGCGACTTGCCAGACCCAGCCACGCCATCACAGCCCACTCTCACTGCTGACACACGCACTGTGCCTAGACTGAACGCTTGGCACGGAAGCTGCCCACTGGCGTTGCTTGTCACAGTATAGCACTCAGTGTTGACATTAAGTTGTCCTGAACAAAATGACAAAGAGCATGGTGAATGTTCAGAGCTGCCAGCAAAGCAGCTCAAGACCACAAAACTCAATTTAACTAGACCAACAATGAGTAGACATGACACTTGAGATTAAGTTGATCATGACAAGGGATGGTGTGGATGACAAAGAAAGCCACAGCTTCTCACCCAAGAGATCAAGACATGATATGAGTCCCTGGTGTCTGAAAATATACAGAGTTCTACACACCTTTGATCTAATATTTGATAAGCAATCACATTTCACAGCTTAATTGCCTGGGTGAGAAGTGGTGTTAGATTTGAAAGTGGCAAGAATCTTAACCAATCACAACTGGTCAGTTCTGCTGCATTTTGAATGAGGAAAACATGAGCATGACAAATGATATAACATGTCTCCTATACAGCCACTCAAGCGGCAATGTTGCAGAGAGAGTCGGGTGGCAAGTGCTTACCTGATTGGCCACCCAGCCTTATGTCCCAGGCACGGAGCATAATCCGTGGCTCGTCCTTTCCACCGGCTGACCAGTAATAACCGGGATGAGGGACGAAGCGGACACGGTCCAGTGGATGGAGCAGCATGGCACGTCTCACAGTCAGGGTTGGAGGGAATGTTAGCCATAGATCATGACGGGTGACATTTACACCCACTGCTGCTGTGAGCGTTGAGCGCTTTAATTCCATGGCAACTGGTAGACTGCTCTGGTTCTGTGTAGATGTGGTGACAAAAGAGGTTCCAGATGGAGTGTTTCGCTGATACAGCCAGTACTGCCAGGTACCATTGGGATGGCTGGGCAGTTCAATGACCGCAGCTCCAAGCAGGGTACTGTCTGCGTCACTGCTGGTGTTCGACAAGAGTGCACCAATTGATGTGCCGGAGTCAGGGAAGGTCAGCTGTTCAGAACCTGGGCATGAGGGACCATTTCCCACGGCAGCATCTGTGACAAAGGCAGTATCCACAAAAAGACACAGAGACCAAAAAATCAGAAAAAAATGTACGAAGACCAAAAAAATCAGAATGGTAAGTTTACAGACTTCAATAGACACCGTTAGCAAATACCGTTCCATGATACAGATTTATCGTTGGAGTACTCTTATCGTGCACTCACAAAAACATCGTTAGCGCACAACATCAAACGATACAGCTATTGGGTGGAAATGTGATCTCAAAAATCCGAAACTCGATCCGAAAATTACGCTAACGGCCAGGTGGCTCGCACTTTGCTCGAGCTCGACACGGGCCGATCCGGAAATCCAAGGCCCATCTCTAGTACAGCTATAGCTGCTGGCGGAGTGGTTGTCCTTTGTTCTTGATTGTGTTCCAAGTTGTTGTGATGGATCGTTTTTATGGAAAAGGAAATCGTTCTTCTAGAAGATCTTGCTGCTGTCGACTCGGACGATGAGTTCTGTGATCTGCTCATCGTAAAGTATGTCGAAAAAGAGGACGAGTTGGCAGCAGCTGCTGCGGTTAAGCTGCGACACAGTTTTGAGTTCGACTTAATTTTGGACATTCAGCTGTTCAGTGTGCCCAATGGTTTCGGTTCCCAAAAGCTGACTTGGACAGACTTCGCAGGCAGCTTGACTTACCACTTACGGTGAGATCACCAAATCGGCTTTCTTGGAGTGGATTGGAAGGTCTCTACCCACACATATACCCATCTTTACTTCAAACGACTTTCGTCAACGTCCGTCACCAAATACACGGCTCTGTCGGAGCAAGCTCTAGAAGAGAACGTTTTCCCGGGGTGGATGCTTTCGAGGAGATTAGCGACCGACATCCACACCTCGAAGCCCTGCCGGAAAGGATTGTTCACGGTTAGAACCTGCCTTAAACAGCTCTAGGTTGTCCTCGGGCTGAAAGCGAAAGCCTTCCTTCCGCGGTCTGTCACCTTGTCCACAGCCTGGCAGATGGTCCTGCTGCTTCGTCTACAGTTTGGTCACGGTCAGCTTCCGCCTTTGGGATCCTATCGGGCAAAGTTTGCATGGTGAGCGAGATCGACACCGTAGCCTTTGAAGAGCTCAAATCCAAACCTAAATTTTACCGCAGCTCGAGGTCCTTCTCCATCGTTTGGATCACAAGCGACCGGCCTTTCTGTCCGACAATGGCGCACACACACTACACCAACTTGGGTTCCGAGAAGCTTGTACTCGCGCTACCACGTGTTAGTTGGACTTATCGTGCTTGTACTTTTATCGGACCGGTCAACAATAGAGCGGCCGAATATCGTGGTTACGATATCCATTTCACGATATTTTGAGGGTACGCGTGCGAAACCGCGATAACTTATCATGGAACGCTATTTGCTAACTGTGTCTAATGATGAGTTCACACCACTAGATTCACTACACACATCACCGGCATCATTAATCAAGCTGTAGATTACGATGGAAAGACACTCCGACTTTCACGAAAGAAAATAACAATGGTGCACAACCATCAAGTCAACTTAACCCAAAGTTTCACACACATATATATATCAAAAAGAAAACTACATGTCACTAAATCAAAAAGGACTATACTGCCAATATTTCAGGTGCACACTAAGAATGGAGACCAAATACAAGCCGCAAAGCAGCAGTACACCAACAGGAGAGCAACTCCAGCCATTTTGATGACAAACCTTCACAACAGAATGTCACTGTCTATAAATAATGACACAATGGATAAGCAGACTATTTTCTTTCCAAAATTGCGATAGTATTTCGACAGGAAAACATCACTCCTCCTAACAGAAAAAGGTACGTGCTTTCCTCGTTTTGTTTTCATCCCACATACGTATCTTACCATACACATACGTATCTTACCATACACATACGTATCTTACACATACGTATCTTACACATACGTATCTTACACATACGTATCTTACACATACGTATCTTACCATCTCGAATGTCGGTAATAGCAAAATTCAGATTGGCTAGGTGCTGCAGCTGGAAGTTGATCTGGTTGACCAGACTGGAGTAATTCAGTGCATCCTTAGTCACCTCAAAACTGACATCAACTCTGTTAAAGGGAGAAAAAGAAAAAACATTTTGTGAATGAAAGAGATAGATTGAGAATGAAAGTGCGTCAGGGATAGATAGATAAATGGATAGATGGATAGATAGATAGATAAATAGATAGATAGACACAGAGAAAGAGAGAGAGAGAGAGAGAGAACTAGAGAGGAAGAGAGACATGTGGCGAATTGAATCCACAGCATGCAACCAAAGCGAAGGGAAACAACGTTGTAGCAAATCAAGGAAAAATAACATTAAGAAATACGACAGCATTTGAAAGCTAAAATCGAGGAGAAAGCTCAGGACATTGTTCATTGATTTGTATTGGAAAAAAAAAACAAAGAAAAGGAGAAAAGATGCGAGAATTTCACAATCTTCGCACAGACATACGTTGACTGGGAGAGTGGCTGGACGTGACGGATTGTAATGTTGTGTTGAAGGACAAGAAGCATGAACTCCTTGAACGATTCTCTACTTTGACAGAAGTCGGACACGCTTCGCAAGACTGTGACAGTGAAGAGGTGGTCCCATTCGTAGCGGATGCGATACGGCACGGGGTCCAAGCGACTTGTCTGCTGAACTACCACAGGCCGGTCATCTCGGTTAATCACAATTATCGATACCGAAGATTTGTTGGCAATCGTCGTACTTGGAAGCAGCGGTCTCCCAGCTGCATCGACTTGTACACGATATAGCCCGCTTACAGTCTTGACACCAACTCCACTCAATACACCATCCCAGCTGTGAGCAGTGAGAGAAGGTGGCTTACCGAAGTAGTTTTCGGCGACATTGAATCGCAGCCTGGCCCTTTCTGGGAGAAGGAGTGCCGAGGAAGATGTGATCAGAACATCAAGATAATACCAGGTTGTGAGATTCCCGGACGGAGAAACTTGCCAACGACCGTAGCTTGTTCTCCTCCCCAGATTAATGGCAAGGCCTGGCTGTGACCCAGCAGCTAAGGCGGCGCGTCGGGTAGCTGTAAGGACGTTGACTGTCCGCACCTGAGTGAAGTAGCTCGACACATCAGTCGGTGGGAGTAGTGACTGGTACCGACTGACTGTGGATGTTGGGTGTGAGGGAAGGAAAGCAATGTCAGTTTCACTGATGGTTGCGAGACGTGTGAGAATTGGTGCTTGGAGGACCTCGGACAGAACGGACCCATGGTTCTCATGAGCGGGTGTATCCTCAGGAATGCTGTGCAGGACGACAAAGGGCTTGACGATGGGGAACTCAATGGCAGGATGGACGACAGACATCAAGACAAATGATTGTGCACTGAATGGGCTGGTGCCACCTGTATGGTGTATTACTCCCTGTGAAATGCCTGTCACAAGGGTGGAATTTGGTGCTGCGCTGCGCAGCTCACCACGGTTTCCATCCCAAGCACGTGCTCTCAGCCAGAGGGCCCCATGTGTTGCATCAGTAACAGTGGGCCGAAGTCGAACATTGACGGGGAAGAAGACGGCACTCATGGGTGAGAGGTCCCTTAGCAAGGGTTTCCATGGTGATGTTACAATGTTGCAGTCAGACTTGGCGTCAGTAGCGATCGAAGAAAGAGATGACTCGCATTGAGCAAACTCCCACCAACCACTTGACGATCCTCCGGCTTCAAAGATGGCGATGCCAAGCGTATCGTTGTCAAGGTCTGAGGCAAACACTCCCTTTCCAGGCAGTGATTCGGAGCCAAGAAGGGAACCTAGCCACATGCCCTCCACCAAGAGACGCCGCGTGGCGTTGTCATTCTGGCGAGTCACATCTCCACCAAAGACAAGCTCTGTCAGAAGTTGAGGAGCGCTGTTGAGTGTTGCATTGGGTATCACAGTTGGAGGAGGCACACAGGGCATTGTGGAGTTTTGACATTGCTGTGTCAGATTGCAGTAGAGTTGAGATGTGCTGCTGCAACAGCGAGACTGGTCCTCCTCGCAAACTCCGGTCACCGGACACTCTCTCAGTGGTGGCAGGCAGGGAATGCAGGGGTTGTTGATGGCAACGTTGATACACCGATCACGCTGATCACAGTAGATGGTTCCGTCTTTTGTACAGGTCTGACCCACTGTTGACGTCAGCTTGCTTGCATCTTGACACAGCCTAGTGCCGCCTGAAATCTCCACCAGAGCCTGGTCAACAAGGCAGGTCGTAGATGAGTTGTCACACGTTCGTGTCGTGGCAAGAGGGAGGCAGAGAGTAGTTGGTTGGCAAAGCGAGTGTGACGGATCGCAACGTCCTTCACATGGCTGGTGAAGAGGCACACACGTGCCATTTGTGGACTTTGCAGCAGAACACACCCACTGCAGGAAACAGACAAAAGAGAATCGAGAGTGAGCGACGACCACTCAGGCGTATGTATACGTTGATGATGAATGGAGAGAATCTAGGAAAAAAGCTGAAGACACCACAAAGAGCGGAAGGCGGTTAAACAACAGTCGAGTTACCAACGGATGCATATGTTCCGACAACTGTTGTATCATGATGGGTGAATTTGATCAAGCACAAACAACCACAGCTGTGAAAAGCAGTCAACTCACATTGTGTGTCCAGCAATAGAGCTGTGTACAGCCCATCCGATCAAGGATAGGAATCTGTTTGAAGGGAAATTAAGAACACAACAATCAAAGATCGGCCAACAGTAGAGAAAACATAGGGAACACCTGACCAAGTATATTACATCCTCGGGCAGTCTTGACTAGTGACTGGCAAACCAGCCAGCTATCACCTAAACATGAAAAAAATGCTCAAGTGACTGAAGGCAGTCACCTCCCCTGCAGACATTTGCTAAAGCATGAATGATGATCGGTAAGGAAACTTGCAGCTGATGTCAAGGAGGAAAAACACCTGTTGTTTTTATCATCTATAGAATGACCGTGCTGACAACGTCCACTTTTCTGTTTTTCCTTTCCGTAGAGAGGTCCCAATGGAATAAACCATGCAGACAAATCCCATGAAGAGCTTACCCATTCTGTCGGGCAGTGATAAGAGCAGCCCACAGAGTTACAATGCTGATTGCTCGGTCGGGTTCGATAGCAAACAGCATCTGACACAAAACAAAGAAAATGACCGTGCACAAGATCAAAGCGACTGGTGAAGCATGAACCCACAGTGTGACCTTTGACCTATGACCCTAACTTGTCCCTTAGACTGCACTGGCTGCTATTATAAAGCACACCTCATGAAAGAGGTAAATAGTGAAAGCTAGCATCCTGTACTCTATAAACAAATGCACAAAATTTAATCTACACACATATGAAGACATACTGCTGAACCTGATGGCAGAGTCCATGACATGAACAATCGGAAAGAACTCTACCATGGTCGGGTAAAGCTGTATGTAGTTAATTTCTTTGAAAAGATTCAAACGATAAATGGATTTAACTGCTCGGCGACTGGACAATGTTGCAAGAGATATGACAAGCCACCACAAGGAAAAATGCAACTTATGAAGAAGCCTGCATTGAACTCACTTGTGCAGAAGTTGCCCCAGAAGTCTATGTCTGTAATAACTGTCTCCGTAGTTAAAAAGAAGCCGTCTGACGCTGCTATGGTAATGTTGTATGAATCGTTCACCAATGGGCCAGGTTGCCGGGCCATACTCAGCACACCAGTAATATTATCGATTGAAAAGAGGCCGTCCTCATCGCCTGCGGTGAGCTGAAAGAATATGTCACCATGGAATTGGTCGCGGTCAGTTGCTGCCACCTTCGTGAGAATGTGGTCTTGGGGCAGGAACCGTGATATATTAAGACGCTGAGGGATGCGTGTGAAAATAGGCCGATTGTCGTTTTCATCAAGGACAAGAATCTTGATTTGCTGACGGGTGGAGCGCCTAAGTAAGTACCCGCCATCAACCGCAGCTACCTCAACAACGTACTCCGTTTGAGTCTCGTGATCAAGTGACTGATCAAGAACCAAGTCTCCTGTTGTTGAGTTGATAGAGAGAAGGTCTCCTCCTGTTGGTGATGGAGCGTTCTTGGAGATACTGAAAGTTATTGTCTTGGCATCTGGGTCTGAAACCATGAGGGTCATGACGACGCTGCCCACTGAAGTGAACTCACTGAGCGAGATCTGATAGGAACGACTTGCAAAGACCGGGCTGTGATTGTTTTCGTCAGTAACTGTCACAAGGACGGATGTCGTGCTGTTCAGCTTAGGATTGCCATTGTCCGTGGCAACGACAAGAAGACTATGGCTGATTGCAACACTGTGGTTGAGAGCACCATCAATGGTCAATGCACCACTGATATCGTCGAGCTTGAACGGCGATGAGCTGACTAGATGGTAGCGAATGGCGGCGCTGTCTCCGTCCGGATCGTCAGCTTGAATAATGTCCAGCAGAGTTCCGCTGGGTGCAGTCTCTGAGGCGGTGGCGGTGTAAGATTGCTTCCGGAAGATAGGAGGATGCTGATTTACCTGTGTGATGGAGATTAACACGTGCGTGCTGCGCTGTTGAGGAACAGGCGTGCCGAAATCTCCCGCCACCACCGTAAGAGTGACAGACATCACTTGAGAGAAATTCAGTTGGCTTTGCACGGACAGGACGCCATTTTTCTGGTCCAGGGCAAAGAGACCTGGAGAGCTTGAAAACACTAGAGAGAAGTAGACCAAGGCGTTGAAGCCTGCGTCAGGGTCTGTGGCGTGAAGCGTCAGGACACTAGTGTTGACTCCCGTGTTCTCGGGAACAGATGTCTGGTAGATTGCCTTGTCGAACACCGGTGGGTTGTCATTTGTGTCGGCAATGACAATATCAAGCATCAAGAAGCCGGACAGTGGGCTTGAGCTGTGAGTATTGCTGGCAGAGATGTTGAGCCTCACAACATTGGTCGTTTCCCGGTCCAAAAGCTGGCGAGTGCGCAGCACACCTGTCTGTGAATCCAAGACGAACCATCCGTTGGTGTTGCCTGCAACAATGGAATACGAGGCAAGACTCTGGACTGATGAGCTGTCTTCATCTGAGGCCAGCACCGTTGCGACTGACATTCCCGGGAAGGTTGTCTCTGGCAGAGTAACCTCGAGGCTGGCTGACAAAAAGCGAGGAGGGAAGTCGTTCTCATCGTTAAGTGACACCAGCACAGCAACTGTTGCTAGAGATTGCCGTGCTGCATTGAGAGCGGAAACGGTCAGGACATGTTGACTCTGTGTTTCGTAGTCAAGGTGACCACTCACAAGAATGCTACCGTTCGACAGAATAGAAAACGTTGGTGAAATACTTGACTGGTTGATAATGTAGCTTGATGCTTGGGGATGGCTAAGACTTCCAACGATCTCTCCTACAGTGGACCACTCTGACACTGAGAATTCATAAGATGGCTTGGGGAATGCCACGGCTGTTGGCACGGTGACAGTGATGTTGACAACCTGGCATGACATTAGCTGTGAATCGGTGGCACATACCTCAACAAACAACTGTGTGTTTGCCAAAGGCACCAGGCTCTTACTCACGGTGATCCGTCCACTGCGGTGGTTGATGGCGAAGAAACCACCAGTAACAGCCACACTGCTTGGCCTTAGAGAATAGGTCAGCCCGGGTCGATTGGTCGAATGGTCAACATCCTGAGCCACTGCAAAGACCACCGTTGAGCCAATCACCTCCTGAGGAGAGACTGTCACTGACTGTCCACTCAGCAGGAAACGAGGTCGGGCAGAGTTGACCTTGTTGATGATAAGCTTGATGATGCATGAGTCATGCAGAGGTGGTGATCCACCATCTTGGACCTGAATTGAGAAGAAGAACGTGCCTTGTACATCAGTGTAGTTCTTTGATACATAAAGCATACCTGACGTTGCATTGATAGAGACCAGTCCAGGGCTATCGCCATGGATCATGGAGTACATCAAAGCAGCATTTTTTCCAATGTCTAGATCAATGGCAGGAAGATGTCCCAGACTGGCTCCCTGCTGGACATTTCCTTGCACAGTCACAGAGTACTCTCTCTGAGTGAAGACTGGTCTGTTGTCATTTACGTCAACAACGCTGATGGTGACCTGAGCTGTTCCTGTGCGCCTGACAGCTCCTAGATCACTGGCAGTCACTGTCATTGTGATGGGTGCTCGATGACGCTCTGCATCCAGCACAACCGACGGTCTCAATGCTCCGGTAACTTCGTCCAGTGTGAACCGGCCTAGAGAGTTTCCTCCGGACAAGAAGTAACGGAGTTCGGAGTTGGTGGTGTCGTCACGATCCACCGCTGACAACCTGGCAATTACAGCTGACATTGGTGTGTTTTCAATAATGTCAAAGCTGAAGTTGCTTTTCACGAAGACAGGTGAGTTGTCATTCAGGTCAAGAATTGTGATGTTGACGAGTGATGAGCTCGATCTTGCTGGCTGACCACGATCAGAAACTGTAAGAGTGAGCTGATAAGAACGGGTACGTTCATAGTCCAGACTCCTTCCAATTGATATAACGCCAGAGCTGGAATTGACTATGAAGTCTGATGCCGTGTTTCCACTGACAATGGAGAATCGGAGATCAGCATTTGATGTCGAGTCTGCATCAGAGGCACGCATTTGAACCAGTTTTTTCCCAACAGAACTGTCTTCAAAGAGACTGATAGGAGAGGTTTTCGCGAAAATCGGCGTGTTGTCATTCTCATCGATGACAGAGATGTTGACGAAGGCCCGAGCACTGAGAGATGGAACCCCTGCATCCCTGGCCTCCAACAGCAAGACAAAAAAATCCTGAACTTCATAATCCAGAAAAGAGACGAGGGAGACCTCACCAGATGTCACGTTGATTGTGAACATCGCTGAGTTGTTGGACGGCAGCAAATGGAACGAGAGCAGAGAGTTTAGTCCGATGTCAAGATCGTAAGCCTCCACTGTGAAGAAGGTTTCATCGATGGAAAAAAGCTCCGAAACATTGACAAAGAACGTATCCGGGTCAATGAACCGTGGAGCTTCGTCATTTACGTCATTGATCGTTATGGTGATGCGAGTGAGTGATGACTCGTTGCGCAGCGGGTAGCCATCGTTTGCCAAAACAAACAAGGTATGAGTATCGTTTTCCTCTCTGTCCAGCTGCCGAGCGGTGGTCACAATTCCTGTCGTGCTGTTCACATGAAAGCCACCTTGGCTTGTGTCGTTCACAATCTGATAAGTAATGTTGTCCCTATCCACATCCTTGGCAAGAACAAATCCAACAAATGTGCTGGGTGGCAGATTTTCATCCACAAAAAAAACGTACTCCTGCTGCTGAAAGACTGGGTAGTTGTCGTTGACATCGAGAATGAAGATAGTAATTTGTGCTGTTGAGGACAACGGAGGGTTTCCACCATCTGTGACATTGACAAGCAGCTTGTGCTGAGACTGAACTTCTCTGTCAAGGTGTTGAAGGAGGGTCAAGACACCACTGGTTGAGTTGATGTCAAAGAAGGCATTGTCGGATAGGCTGAACGTGATCTCATTGTTGGGAGAAGTCGTGTCCTTGTCTGAAGCAATGATGGAGAAGACCGATGAGTTCACAGCGGTTGCTTCAGAGAGTGGTACTTGATAGTGGCCACTTGAAAACAAAGGTGTGTTGTCATTGATGTCTTGGACAGAAACGTTGACTGTGGCATAGGAAGTGCGCCGTGGCTCGTCATGCGGTGAGTCGCTCACTGAGATGTTGAGCAAGTAGTGAGTTTCTCTCTCATAGTCGAGCACTCCAGCCAAGGTGATTAATCCGGTGACAGAGTCAATCGTGAACAATGAGCCATGTTGTGCCTGTGAAGCTACATTAAAACGAAGAAGACCATTGGCCCCGATGTCAAGATCTGACGCAAAAACTTGTGTGACATTGGAAGAAACTGGCAAACTCTCTGGGACGGACTGCGAATAAACGGCCCGAGAAAACACTGGTGAGTTGTCGTTTCTGTCCAAAACCGTCACATGCACTCGGGCAACAGTCGACAACTGAGGAGCGCCTCCGTCACTTGCTTGGACCATGAGGTCATACGATGACACTGCCTCACGATTGAGAGACACTGAGGTGTTGACTACTCCATCTTGTGCCACAACAAAGTGGGTGTGTTGGTTTGAGAGGAGGCTGAAGGAGATTTCTCCATTTTTCCCGATGTCTGCATCCATCGAAGTCACAGCAATGACAAAAAGTCCGGCCGGCTCATTTTCAAACACACTTGCACTGTAGTAACCCAGTGTAGCATTGGAGTATGCAAACAGCGGCGCATTGTCGTTCTTGTCTGTTATGATGATCGTCACATTCACTGAGCCAGAGTGTGGAGGACTGCCGGCATCACTGGCCACAGCTATGACCTGAAACGAATCAGCCACCTCACGGTCAAAGATTACGCGTGATGTGATGCTTCCGTTTATGGGATCGATACTGAACAAGTGGGCGTCACGGGCGTTTTCTAAAGAGTAAGTTAGAAGCGCATTTTCATCAATGTCAGCGTCATTAGCCAGGACTTGTCCGACATCGGTCCTGATTGGCTCACGTTCAGAAATCCTCAGCATGTAGGACGAGTTGATGAAGGATGGTTTGTTATCATTAACGTCGCTCAAGTTGAAGACTGCACAGGCAAAGCCCTGTCGTCGAGGGCTGGTCAAGCTGGAGTCGGTCACAATGAGCTTCACAACGTGAACCAGAACGGTCTCTCGATCTAGCACTGTGTTTGTGAGAACTACACCATTGAGCGAATTAATGAAGAAAAAGCCGCCAGTGACAGTTGACACTTTGGAGAAGGAAGCCCTACAGGCTGTGGAGAGGGTAGGACATTCAGTCAAACAGCTTGTTTCGTTGAGAAGTTCTTGCAAAGAGTAGGTCAAGTCAGCATTTGGACCAATGTCTTGATCAGTAGCCGTCGGACGAAGCACCGGCGTTCCACGAGGTACATCTTCACTCACCCTAGTGTGATAGCCAACCATCGAGAAGATAGGATCATTGTCATTTTCATCAAGGACATTTATAGTAAGAGTAGTCGTGGTAACAAGCCCTCCACCGTCAATGGCGATTATATTGATCACATATCTTGGAAAGGTTTCTCGGTCAAGGGCAGCCGTGGCAGCCAAAGACACTGAGCCAGATTTGCTACCGATTGTGAACTGGCGAACTGAATCATCAGACTGCGGAAACGACAGTTGGTACTGTACTTCGGCAAACCTTCCAGAATCTTCATCGCTGGCCGAGATGTTGATAAGCACGGCTCCAGCACGACTCCATTCACTGACGTTGACCGTGTAGTTCGGTTGGTCAAACTGCGGGGAATTATCGTTAGCATCAATCAGCCTGATTACGACAGATGAGGTGTTGAAGAGTCTTGCAGGCTGTGGTGCATTATCCTCCGCCTTCACAATCATGGTGTAAACTGGACGGGTCTCATAGTCGAGCGTCTTGGCTACGCTGACAACTCCTGACGAAGAGTTGATGGAGAAGTGTCCCAAATCACCACTTGTGATGCTGTATGTTGCCGTAGCATTGCGACCAAAGTCAGCATCGGATGTCAGTACACGCAGAATGGACGTTTCAATGGCACTCGCCTCCGATATCGCCTTGGTGTAGGTGCTGCTGGAAAAGACCGGTGAAAACTCGTTGATATCCACCAGATCGATGAGAACAGACGCTGTTGAGGTTTGCCTGACAGCCCCCAGGCCTCGATCACTGGCATACACCGTCAAGTTATAGCTTGAGGTGGTCTCACGATCCAAGGGGCTGTTTGTGCTAATCCACCCTGTTGTTGTGTTGATTTCAAATG
This sequence comes from Clathrina lutea, assembly GCA_028571005.1. Classification (NCBI taxonomy): domain Eukaryota; kingdom Metazoa; phylum Porifera; class Calcarea; order Clathrinida; family Clathrinidae; genus Clathrina; species Clathrina lutea. The sequence continues at coordinate 27,638 of JAOWAR010011139.1, forward strand.
CAGAGCCAGTGTTTCCTGCCAATATTCCGTAATATACCTCTGACTGGGGACCGGTCAAATCAGGGTCTGACGCATTGATCTGGACAACACGCACGGATAATGGAGCGTCTTCCGGAACAGAACCTCGGTAGACTGGTTGCTGGAAAATCGGAGGATTGTCGTTGTTGTCGAGAACTGTCACAAACAGAGATGCGTCTGTGGAGCGTCCCCCGCCATCGGTTGCTCGCAGAGTTATGTTGTACTTTTGAGTAATCTCTCGATCAAGCGATTTCTTGAGAGTGACTACTCCTGTACTACCATTCACGTCAAATTGGCTGTGAGGATTACCTGCGGCAATGGAGTAGCTCACCAGACCGTTTCTAACATTGATGATCCGCCCACTGGAATCTCGCAACGCATCAACCTTGTCGATGTCTGTGGCCCTCACTGTCAGCAATCTCACAGCCAAGGTTTGGTTTTCGAAGAGAGTGAGGTGATACGATGCCTGAGCCCACACCGGGCTGTTGTCATTCACATCTAGAATTTGTATCGTCACGCCAACTGTGGAAGTCTGCGGCGGATTACCACCATCTGAAGCACGTAAGAGAAGGTTGTAGCTGTCCCTCTTTTCCCGATCCAAAGGTCCGCTTTGAACAACGGCACCGGAAAATCGATCTGCAGAGAATGTTGTGTAGTCATAGTTCCCACCATTCAGCAAGTCATCAACGAGACTGAATGAAATAGCGCTGTTTGAACCGGAGTCCCTGTCTGTCACAGTGGGCACAATGATTGGTGTGGCATTAGCAGGGCGATCTTCGGAAAGTTGCAGGACGTAGAGAGGTCTGCTGAAGAGAGGTGCGTTGTCGTTGCTCTCGGTCACAAGCACGCTGACGCTCGCAGTTGATGAGAGCGGGCTGGAGGAGAAGCTGTTAACTGCTGTCACCAGAAATGAGAGCTGCCTCGGTCCAGCCTCAAAGTCAAGTGCGCCGTTTAGACGCACAGCACCCAATGTGTCAACAACAAACTGCCCGCTAGAACTTTCCTGTGAGAGTGCGAAGGACACACGACCACTGATTGAGGATGGGTCATCTCTGTCGACCACATTTAGCCTGCCAATCACACTTGACGTTAGTGTTGACTCTGGAACAGAGAAAGTGAAATGGTTGGCAGGGAACAATGGCTTGAAGCGGTTATTCGTGTTCCTAATGGAAATGCCTAGCTGGGCAAATCGCACCGTGCCACTACTAGAATCGGTCAAACTGAGCACCAAGTCGTAGCGTTGCCGTTGGTGATAGTCCAGTGCTTTGCTCACAGTGATGACACCAGTGGAGCTGACCGAGAAATCAGAGGCACTGCTCGCTACAACAGCAATGCTACCACCTGATGTTGTGGACACTGTGCCTGCTGTTGAGCCAGGTGACAAAATCTCACTCACCACGATAGAGTTTTGTATCGTGATAAACCTGGCGCTTGAGGACAAGTCATTGACGAAGATGATGACTTCGGTTGTTGCTGTGAACACTGAGTCATTCACTTGAAGGTGAAGCCTGAAGGTCTGTCCGATAAAGGCAAATATATTCTGTGCCACACGAACCACTCCCTCCCCTGACTCTGAGCTGACCTGGAAGAGGCTACTGCTGTTGTCAGCCGTAATGCTGTAAATGAGGCTGCCAGCAGTTGTGTCATTATCCTGTGCCTTAATCCGTATGACGTCAGTAGATACCACGGATTGATGTGGTATGGTCTGTCTGTATTGAGAGAGGAGAAACGACGGCCGATTGTCGTTAGCATCATCTACCACGATGTTGAGTGTGGCGACACTTGTCAGCGGCACCTGGGCGAAGTCTGTCAGTGAGAGGAACAGCGTATAGAAACGTCTTGTCTCAAAGTCAAGCTTGGACAACACCTGGATCTCTCCTGTTGATGAGTTGATGGAAAACACACCTCCATCATTCCCTCGAAGCACTGTGATGTTCACAGAGCCATTTCGACCAAGGTCACCGTCTACAAAAGGGATCTTTGCAGCTGTGGTTCCAACCGCAATGCTTTCAGATATGTGGACCACGCTAGCTAGAGATGACAGTTGAGGGATGTTGTCATTGAGGTCAGTGATTGTGATGATGATGTTAGCCGAGACGCTGATGGGGCGTGAAGATGCGCTGTTGTTGGCAACCACCGTCAGGGAGTAGGAGGTCTGAGTCTCGCGATCCAAGTACACTACTGAGTAGATCACACCAGTGTGACTGGTGATGTTGAACTTTGTGCTGTCTGCGCTGGCAACGAATGAGTACTCGATGTCCCCGTCAATCCCAGCGTCGGGATCGGTGGCAGTAACCTGGATGATCGATGTGCCAACAGCTAAGTTTTCACGCATAGTAGCGGTGTAGGTCGACTGTGAAAATGTTGGCGGATTGTCATTTACATCGCTAAGAATGATCTCAACAGTGCCGATGGATAAGCGGGGTGGGACACCGAGGTCTGTGGCAATAACCTCCATACGGTACACAGCCTGAGTTTCTCGGTCCAGCATGTGAGCACTGCGAATTTCTCCAGAAAGCGGATCAATAACAAAGGGGTGAGACACTGCGTTCAATACTTGACCAAATGAGTAACGAATTTCTGCATTGTTTCCAATGTCTCTGTCGGCTGCAGACACAGTCAGGACAAGGGAGTTGTTCATTGCCTCTTCAGAGATGGAGCCTTGGTACTTGGTCTGGCTGAAGATCGGTGCGTTGTCGTTCTGATCAAGGATTATCACGCTAGCGTTTGTTTGGCTTGACAGGGGAGGCAGTCCTCGGTCTGTGGCTTCTACGAGAACCCAGTACTCCTGCTGAGCTTCCCGATCAAATACAGCATTCGTACTGAGAAGACCATTTGTTGCATTGATTCTTAGTCGGAACCGGGAGTTGTCGTAAACAATGTGGTACCAGAGAGTGTTGTTGTACACGTCTCGATCAACAGCGGAGACAAAGCCAATGGCTGTCCCCACTGGCTGGTTTTCATAGACAGAGACAATGATTCGTGACAACCCGAAGTGAGGAGGGCTGTCATTGATATCTTCCAACGAAATCAGTACACTGGCTTTCCCGGTTAGGTGTGGAAAAGCACGATTTACCGCTCCGACAGTCAGATTAGTGACGGGAGCTTTTTCACGATCCAGTGAGGCCTGTGCTCGTATGATGCCACTGTCAGCACCAATCGTGAACCATGAGTAAGTATCTCCCAACAGTATGCGGTATTGAAGATCTCTGTTCTCCTTGTTGACATCAGCATCTGTTGCGCTGACCTTGACGATGGAGACACCCTGCGTGATATTCTCACTGACATGTGCGGTGTAGACAGGCTGCTCAAACTCTGGAGTGACGTCATTGTAGTCCATCACATGGATGATCAGTGTGGTGTTGCTGGCCAGGGACGAGTCGTTTGCGACCAGGATGGCGGTGAAGTTCTCGCGTGCTTCACGATCGAGCAACGCCAGCAAGGTGACGACTGCTGTTGAAGAATTTACTTCAAAGTAGCTCAAAACTTGAGAGCCATTGTTTGGTGCAAGGAGTTGGTAGGCGATAACAGCGTTTGAGCCGATGTCCTTATCGGAGGCTGTGACAGTAAAGACAGCATTGCCGACTTGGGCTGCCTCTGACACGTTGACAGCGATGACATTGCTACTAAAGAGTGGCGAATTGTCATTGGCATCTGTCACTTTGATGAAGACCCATACGGTGGTGGTGAATCCTGCACTGTCCACTGCTCGAACGACGAGGCTGTACGATGGCCATTGTTCTCTGTCTAGCACAGCCGAAACTGCAATTGCTCCACTCGTGGTTTTCATCGCGAAATGACCCAGTGGGTTTCCTGAAATGATGCTGCAGCACATAAGAAAGAGAAGCAGTTACTGTCAGACAGGGAAACACTAGAAGATAGAAGTTACACGAAAGCAATAAATCTGACACCAAACATCTCCGATTGATCTGAGAGCTGGTATACCTGTATGTTGATTTGGCATTTGATCCGACATCGTCATCCATTGCGCTCACCACCACCACAGTAGTGCCCAGAGCGGCATCCTCGCCCACACTTGGTGTGTAGTTAGCTAAAAAGTATGGTGGCTGATCGTTGATATCGACAACATTGACTTGAACAACAGCTGAGCCTGTCTGACGCGGTGTCCCCTCGTCAACTGCAACAACGGTGATGTTGAAGCTAGGGGTAGTCTCGCGGTCCACTCCAAAATGAGCAGAGATATTCCCTGTGATACACGAGAAATGACAATCAGGACAAAATGTAAAGAGATATTCCCTGTCTTACACAGGAATGGGCAACAAGAGCAAACCACGAAGAAATTAATGCGCCTTTATCGAAGATACATGTACGGCTATCTTCACTATTTTGATTCAGCCAAGATGAAGACCTGGCTGAGTTGCGGTGCCTATACTTTTTCTGTTAAATGTTCTTTTCATTTCTTTCAGGAGCTTGTACAACACAAAAAGAATGAATGTTTTCATTCTTTTTACGAAACTGCCGACACGTGAATTCCACGCGTGAGCAGAGCTGTTAAAACTTATTTCAAAGCATGCTTCAACAACGGGTGTTACGCTATGTGGTGCAAGACCACCAGTCAATATCTTTGTCAAAAAGTAAAATGGCGACCACACATTTGACCATGCACAGATGCTGAATGATGGCTCCTTTCATCAGAATGCAGCATTGTAGCACACAGGCCCATAGTGATACAGAAGCACAAGAACTAAACAAAATCTAAAATGTTAGGCAGACATTGAGACGGAGTTCTTGCGACTGCTTCTGTAATATTGGTCTCTCACCCGTGATGCTATCGATGGTGAAGAGTCCAGCTGGCCAGTTGCCCGGAGATAGGTGATACCTGAAGATGCTTCCATTGCCAAGGTCAGGATCCGATGCCGTGACAGTGTACAGGAAAGTGGTGGTGTTGGGCAGTTGTTCGGTGAGGTGGGCGATCATGACGGACGGAAAGCGAGGTGGTGTGTCATTGATGTCCTCCAGGTAGATGGTCACATTGGTGTAGTCCGTGTACGGCTGTGGGAAGCCGCCGTCGTGAGCTGCGATGCGGAACTGAATGACCGCCCTGAAGATTCAAACCGAGTGAAAAGAAAGGGAAAACGTCAACTGTCTTGTCTGAGAAATTGACACCCCTATCTGCACATCAATAATCCTTGCAGTAGCAGAATCTTGTGGGATGATAAGGAGACAAAGGATGGGTGATTTGAGAAAAGTCATCAATAAAAGCAAAAAAAAAAAAGAGTTTATATCTGTTCCATTTAAAGCAAACTGCTGCTGTGCCCATAGCTGTGATGGGCATTGATGCAGAGAGCGTTAAAATCTGAGAGCAAGTGAGAGAGAGAGAGAGAGAGAGAGAGAGAGAGAGAGAGAGAGCGATGGAGAGAGAAACAGAGAGATGGTAACTGAATGAAAGACTATGTTAGACGCTAACCTTGTATCTCTGTCAAGAGATGTGTTGACGTAGACCACACCGGTGGAGGGATTTACCTCCAGAGAGCCTCCCACATCGAACAAGTCTGGATCTTGCACCACCTCATAACGAATTTTGCCAATCTCCTGGGTGTCTTGGTCTGATGCTGAAACTGTCAGAACACTTGAGCCAATAGGGAAACCCTCTGAGATGTTGGCAGAGTAGCTGCTTTGTGCAAATCTTGGCGGGTGAGTGTTTATCTGGTGAACTTCGATGATCAGATCAGCAAGGCCATATCTAGAATGACAAAAGAGATTATTATTTTTTTGCAAGCAGGTAGACTGGTGTGTGACTGAATGCTCCAACAGAGACACAGCTTGGTGTGGCGAAAAATATCACCACAATACTTTGAAAACACATTAGGGTAAAGGCATGTGGATTCAGAGAGTTGTCCTTGTGTGCACAAGATATATATATGTATAGATAGATAGATAGATAGATAGATGGATAAATAAATAGATAGACAGATAGATAGATAGATGGATAAAGATACATAGATACATAGATGACTAAATGTGATATATACATAGATAGATGGAAAAAATGGCAAGACAGTTGGCAAAAGATCAGATGCTATGTGATGTCATGTGATTAAGAAAGTACAAGGTACTCTTCGGTATAATTTCTGCTACTGTCTACTCCACTGGCATGCGGCCACGCGTGGCTATTTCTAAGAAAGAGTCTGGCATAGACAGATAGATAGATAGATAGATAGATAGATAGATAAATAGATAGATAGACAGA
>JAOWAR010011140.1:0-21389 GCA_028571005.1 Clathrina lutea
CACACAGACACACACACACACAGACACACACACACACACACACACACACACACACACACACACACACACACACACACCGGCACACACACACACACACAGACACAGACAGACAGACACAGACACAGAGAGAAACACACACAGACACAGGCACAGACAGACACAGACACAGACACGCACAGACACGCACCGACACGCACCGACATGCACAGACACGCACCGACACGCGCAGACACGCGTCGACATGCGCCGACATGCGCAGGCACGCGCCGACACGCGCAGGCAGGTGCAGGCAGGCGCAGGCAGGCGCAGGCAGGAGCAGGCAGGCGCAGGCAGGAGCAGGCAGGCGCAGGCAGGCGCAGGCACGCGCAGACACGCGCAGACACACGCAGACACACGCAGACACAGACAGACAGACAGACAGACAGACAGACACACACACACAGACACCAATAAAGCTGGGTGGAACCACCTACAGTCCCTACGGGCCTGACGGTGGCAATAAGTCTTTTATAATTCGTAGATCTACGCATGTCCGAGCGTAACTATAGACGCGCAAATTTTGTTGCTAGGATATTGTTGGCAGGTCACAAACCTGGCCCATGCAGTTCTTCCCCATTTGCAAACAGGGCCGCGTCGCACGGTCGCAGAGTGACGCACAGGCCTTGGCTTCGCAGATCGTCGAACACATCGCGTCCCGTCAGGTTGCAAGAAGCCCCTGAATCAATAAATGCGCTCGCTGGAGCGTCGCCAATCTTGACTGCCACAGCCGCATTTCGAGTGCCAAAGGCTGAGCTTTGGCCGACAGAGAAAATGTGCCGGTTGTCTTTGTCGACGTCATCATCTTCCGAGTCCGACCATGTCACATCAGCATCCGCACATAGATCTACGTAGTCTACCGAGTCCTTTTGGCGAGGACGTGGGCGTGCCGGTGCGCCGCGCTGACGGTGGGCTCGTTTGGCATCTGATATGCCCGATCCGTCGACGTAGAAAGTGTAGTGTAGCTCCTCTTCCATCGTCGCCAGCGTTCAGCAACGATGTGATCTGGCCCGGTTAGATCGAGGGTTTCGGTCGGGTGCTCGAAAGGTGCAGGCGCATGGTTTGGCTGCGGGGTTGCCATGTCAAACACGATGCAACAAGAAAAAGTCTTAAATCCTCGTCGCCAACGGTGGATGAAGTTCTGGAGCGCCTCAATGGCAGCACAGTCTTCAGTAAACTCGATCTCAAATGGGGGTTCCACCAGATCATGCTGGAGGAGTCCTCACGGAACATCACAACCTTTGCGGTCGACGATGGTTTATATCGCCACAAATGACTTATGTTTGGGATCAGCTCAGCACCCGAACTGTATCAACACATTGTTCGCCAGATCCTCTTGGATATTCCAGGAGCTCTGAATATTGCCCATGACTTGATCATCCACGGCAAGGACACCGCCGAACACGATGAAGGCCTGTTCCAAGTTTTACGAAGACTGCAGGAGAAGCCCGGCCTGACGGTATGCCTTGAAAAATGTCTCTTCCGGCAGCCCCACGTTATGTTTTATGGGCTCAAGCTGTCGAGTTCTGGTGTCGAGCCAACAGGAGACACGGTACAAGCTGTACTAGACGCTCCCCGACCGACAACATTTTTCGAAGTACGAAGTTTCCTGGATCTGGTGGGCTTCAGCGCCAGGTTTCTACCACACTTCTCCACTACGGCTGAGCCATTGCGCCGGACCACACGAAAAGGTACGAAGTTTCCTGGATCTGGTGGGCTTCAGTGCCAGGTTTCTACCACACTTCTCCACTACGGCTGAGCCATTGCGCCGACCACACGAAAAGGATGCCTGTTTGTCTGGGGACAGGACCAGTCAAGAGCATTTAACTAGCTGAAGGAGCAGCTCGCCAAGGCTATGGCGTTCACCTACTTTGACAAGGCCGCCAAGACAGAAGTTGTGGCTGATGCCAGCCCAGTTGGGCTAGGAGCTGTCCCAATCCAGGAAGACAAAGGCCAGAAGCGTGTCGTCTGCTACGCGAGTAGGTCACTGACGTCTGTGAGCGGCGATACAGTCAGACTGAAAAAGAGGCGCTTGCGCTTGTATGGGCATGTGAACGATTTCACCAATACAGTCTACCCTCGTTAACAAATAATCCGCGGGGCATAAAAATAGTTATTTGTTGAGGAGTTTTATTTGCTAACGAGGGCAGCTGAGGAAGTTTCAGAGAAATTATTTGCTATTGGATATCCCCCCCCCCCTTCATCCACCCCAAACTGCGCACAGAATGTAAACATCATACACTGTCATTGCACTCAGAATTGAGTTGAAGTCTTTCAATCCCAGTACATCAGCAAGTTGCGATGCCTTCTCCTGAAGCATGGTGTGGGTGACTGGAATTGGTGGGCGAATGCTCCGTACATCTTTAAGCCATGCCAGTAGTGCAGCTTCGAGAGCTGGCCATTGCTCTCTTCTCACACCTGCTCTGCTTTCAAATGTTTGCCAGACAGCCTCCTGCTGAAGCACGGAGTAAATGGATTGCACTGGGTGGCTTATCTTCTCCGCTTTGTTCTTCACGCTTTCGCCTCCTTCATGCGCACGGATGATTCTCATCTTTTCCTCGATGGTCAGCGAGCGCTGAGCTTGCTTTGAGTCATGCGAAGAAGCCATCATGAAAGTGAACGGTTCCTTGCGGAAGTCCGTAGGGGTTTTTTTTATAGTGCACAATGCAAGCCAGAACTGATCTCGTGTGGTCATGTACTGTACCGTGTGAAAACCACAGGGCCTCCAACGTGCTCCATACGTACAGTGAGCTAGTTGCTTGCTCCATTATTTGCTAATGAGGAAACTCAGCCCATGTGGGGCGGCGAAACGTTAATTGTTATCGAAAACTATTTGTTATCGGGGATGCTCCACATACACTGTACATTCCTTATGGGGCGGAAGCCGGGACATTTAGAAAGTTATTTGCTAACGAGGTTTATCTGTTAACGGGTGACTTGTTAACGAGGGTGGACCTGTACCTTTTTGGTATTTCTGACTGATGATAAACCACTGGAAGTAATCCATTCCGCGAGATCACGCCCATCAGCACGCATTGAGCAGTGGGTTCTTCAACTTCAAGTGTCCAATTTTTGGGTCAAGTGCATCGCTGGAAGCACCAACATCGCAGTTCTTCTATCACAACTGCCTGCTTCATCTCCGTCCAGGGCTAGTCAACAAGCAAGCAAGTCTTTCGAAGAGTCGGTTCATCAGGTGACCTCCCTCTCTGCATCCGTTGCCATCTCCATCAGCGAGATAGAACACGTGTCAGTGGATGACAACAAGCTTGTCGCTGTTTGCAGCTGTATTCAGTCAGATAACTGGACTAACCTCCCACCAACTTTCAAACCTGTCCACCATGAACTCACAAATGTGGGTTGGGTCATCTTACATGGGACCCGCATTGTTCTGCCCGCCTGCTATTGGGACTCCATCCTGGACCTTGCGCATGAAGGGCACCAGGACATTGTAAAGATGAAAGAACGACTCCTGTCCAAAGTTTGGTGGCCAGGAATGGACAAGGCTGCCGAGAACCGGTGTCGGACATGTCACGGATGCCAACTGGTGCATTAACCAGCAGCTCCACCACCAGTTAAGTCACCCACATTATAATGCTGCACAATCAATATTCAATGGTGTACGTAAGTATACATCGTATTAATTATCGACAAATCTTTTCATCTTCTACACGGAGGCAGCTGGTTGCCACATGGAGGCAGCTGGTTGCTACACGGAGGCAGCTGGTTGCTGCACGGAGCTTTCTGTCAATGCACACGTCGGTGTGCGAGTCAGGAAAATGGATGGTTTCCGATCAAGCAGGCCTGCAATCTCCCATACGTTCCCATCCCTGGTACAATGTCCGGAAAAGTCTCAATAAAGTGGCCAGTGGCCATGGCATACGCCTGTGTTGTATGACTGGTCCACACGTCCGTGATTCATATTCTACACGGAGTCAGCAGTGACTGGTTGGTGCATGTAGCTTTCTGGTAATGCACACTTTGGTGTGCGAGCCAGGAAAATGGGTGGTTTCCAATCAAGCACGCCTGCAATATCCTTTGCGTTGCCATCCACAGTACTACTGTCTGGATAAGCTTGAATGAAGTTACCAGTGGAAATGGCATATACACCTGTGTCGCATGACTGGTCCACACGTCCGCTTTTAGAGCCAATGTGGGCTGGTCGGCAGGGACCGTCAGTCACTCCAGTCCTTCAGCATGGCGCTTCCAGATCATCGCTGTTATGTCCATCTCCGATGGTACCTTGTATCCCTCTGGCTCCAAAATGTTTAGAATTCACGAAAACTGTGGTCATTCATCCAATTCTTAGTGCCCAAAGGTTTGTCCAGCATCAAATTGCGAATTGTCAGGTCATTTGCCACACACTCGGATCAGAACAAACACAACTAGCATTGAGCTTCGCACACACAAAGGCCTCGGTTGTACTTTAGCTTTGTAGCAGCAGCAGCAGCCTGATCACACGTGTGCTTCCACAGGTGGGCATAAATGTTTGACGTCGTCCCTCCTTTGTACTTCAGAGCCAACTTGAACAGCTTGCGAACAGCAAACTTGACCTTGCTGACATTAGCGGCCTCCGCTATATCTAATGTGCAGCTTTTTGCAAACATCAGAGCAATGTAACTCGGTCAGATGCCTGAGCAAACAGAAACCTATGGCTTCTCAGTTTGCCGCTGGCTGGGCCATGTCATGTGCGAAAGTCGAATCAAGGACAGCTATCAGATTGACTTATCCCGTGACAAGAATCTTCGTAAAAAACATCATGTGTGGACTCAAACCTTTGAAAGCGCGCTCCCACACAACTGACCACGAGGTTGACATTCAGCAACATTTTAGCAGGTGCACTACGCATGTGCGAAATACCTATCAAACCCTAATGAACATTTTCTCGTTCCACAAAATAAACCAATGACTTATGAATACTCAGTCTATTCGTTTCATCAAAAATAATAACAATCAACCTAGATTTTTCTCTATTTTTTGTGAATACTTTATATCTGTTGAAAGTTTGTGAGTGTTGCAAACAGCAACATTGGTCCCAAAAACCCACTCACACCATACGTGACAACAAACTGCGCTCTTCACCTGGCGAGGTGAATTTACTGCGGACTGGCTTCTACATAAAAAAATGGAACTTTCACTCGTGAAAGCGTAGTTAACGATGACCCACATGTATGATATGACCACCTTAATGGTTGCCATGGCAGTAGCCATTTTGCATTTCAATACGCATGCACCCCTCGTGGTTGTCTTTCAGTTCGGAATTGCTTGGGTAGTGGCACACCATCCCTCCCCATCCTTTGTCAACTCGTTATTGTTAAGCCTCCGCGAGGGAGCTGCTCTCGGCTTTCGAGGCACCAGGCACGACATCATCGCCCTGAACCTTCCGTCGGTATGCAATTTCCCTGCTGCTGTGTCTGCTACCCTGGGGAAGGAGATACGGCTGGGTTGCATGGCCGGCTGGGTCGCATGGCCGGCCCGTTTAATGACCCACCGTACGCACCGCTCCACTGCTCTGGCCTGGGGACGGTGGAGAAGTCAGATGGTACACGGAGGGTAATCATGCACCCCTCGTCACCTCGTGGTCTAAGCGTCAATGACGGCATCGATCGGGATGAGTTCAGCCTTACCTATATATACAGTGGACGACGCTGCTGCCCTTGTCGTGCACCACGGCAGAGGTGCCCTGATGTCGAAGGTGGACCTAAGCAATGCCTTCCGCCCGATCCCAGTTCACCCAGATGACCGTCCCATCCTCGGCCACTTTGGGCAGTCAGAATATTATGTTGATCTGCAGCTCCCCATTGGCCGGCGGTCTGCACCTGCGCTGTTCAACCGGCTTGCGGATGCTATCCAGTTTTGTTCTTCAATGGAACTACAGTATTGAGCACCTCATCCACTATCTAGACGATTTCTTCACTGTCGGCCCACCCTCGAGAAACCCAGGTCTCTCCACAGTGGCCATCCAAAAGCGTACTATCCTCACGGTCCTGGATGCTCTCGGGATCCCAGTATCAGACGGACCAGGGAAAGTGTGGGCCCATTGATGCAAATCACCATGCTGAGCATCCTCTTTGACCCTGTTGCTTGGACAATGTCGCTACCTCCCGAGAAGTTGACTGCACTCCACTCCACTCTCCGGGATTGGAGACGCCGCACCTCGTGCACCAAGAGAGAGCTACTCTCCTTGATTGGCAGCCTCGCAATCTCCGCTAAGGTCATTCCACCTGGACAGACATTCCTACGGCGCCTTGTCGACCTGAGCACGACAACCCCTAGCCTGGACACAACCATCGCCCTATCCGAAGACGCCCAGGCAGATGTGACCAGGTGGCAGACGTTCCTCCCAGGCTGGAACGGACGAACACTCATCCCAGACCTGCGCTGGACCAAATAGCCCGACTTCCAGCTGTTTACTGACGCCTCAGCCATGCTGGGCTATGATGCATACTTCCAAGGCCACTGAATTTCGCAACGTTGGTCGACAACTCAGTCTCAACTGCCCCTCACCTGGAAGGAGCTGTTTCCCATTGCACTCTCCTGTCACGTCTGGGGTACCAGTGGACTCAGAAAAAGCTCCTTGTCCACTGCGATAATGCTGCAGGGGTTGCAATCATAGCCACTGGGACCTCCCGTGACCACCATGTTTTGACTCTAGTCCGTGACATTTTCCACTCTGCAGCAAACCACCAGTTTGTCATTGTGAAGCAGCATATTTTGGGGGTACGCAATGATTTGGCTGATTTGCTGTCCCGCATACAGGCGACACGGTTCAGGAGCCTTGCACCAGACGCCGACAGCGAGCCGACACTTGAGGGCTAACCGGAAGGTTGGTGGTGGACCTAGACGACGAGATTCAGCGGCTCTGGGCATCAAGTGGTGCACCCAGTACCCGACGCACCTACGACGCTGGAATCGCTGTGTATTGCCGGTTCTGCGCTGACAACGGGTGGCAGGTGGCATCAGCCACAGAATATGGCCTCTGCCTTTTTGTGTCCTTCCTGAGCCGCACCGGACGCTCATCTGAGACGGCCAGTGTCTACCTCACTGCAGTACGATACCTGTCGCTCTGCCAGGGCCATGACATACACATGTCAGGCATCCGAGGCTGACGGCCGCCATCCAGAGTCTGAGACGAAACCGCCAGGTAACCAATCCGGCAAGATCTGTGTGTGACTTTGCCACAACTTCAACCGATTGGGTATGCTCTTCGAGGACCGCCAAATGCTGTGGACATCCTTTGTAGTGGCTTTCTTTGGCTTGCTGCGTGTCTCTGAGTACACTAACCCAACACCTGCGTAGTACGATCCTGCTTGTGTGCTGACCCGTGCCCGTATACGCATCGATGGTTGCACCACCATCCTGCATCTTCCCACGAGCAAGGCAGATCAGTATCGGAAAGGTGCGGACGTTGTCCTTGGAGCACTGGATGACACCCTATGCCCCGTCGAAGCCCTAGGGTGTCTCGGCAGAACTCGCCACTGTTCTGCTTTGTCAACGGCCATTTTTTGACACCGGCAGACGTGAACATGTGGCTGGCGCAACTCATCGGCTCGGGCTTCACCAGCCATTGCCTCAGGATCAGGGGTGCTACTCAACTGGCGGCAACTGGGGTTCTGGACTGGCAACTTTCAAGATACAGGAAGGTGGAAGACTGATGCCTACCGAGATACCTGCGCCCTACAACCCAGGCGAGAGCACACTTGACATCGCGGATGGCCTTGGCCAGGCCGCTGTAACGAGTCTGTACATATGACCCATGCACTCACCATCTCACCTTCCCCTACACTTACCTTATGCATTAAAAGCCGATGGCGGTTGGTTGGCCGAAATGTTATCCTTTATTTGTCTTTCTTTGGAGGGGTGTGTGGCAAGTACGGCAAACTAGCTGGTACGGATGCGGCCGTGCACACGTTAGCAGCTCTGAGCAGCCAGACTCCATCTGGAACCAGAGCCGAAGCGGCCCCACATGCCATGGGCAGTTCCAGCCGCCTGACAGCGTCAGGAAAGGAACAGAACGCAAGCAGCAGTTCCAAAGCCGCCAGGCAGCGTCTGGCTCGGAACAAAACGTGAGCAGCTGTCCCTAAGCCGCCAGACAGTGTCTGGATCGGGACCGAGCTCAGCAGATATGCAAAGACACCCTCCTCGTGTCTCAACGCATTTAGTAGGCAAGCACTAGGAGCGGTAGCAACAAAGCGTGCCATCTGCCACGAGCCCCCAAAAACCTGCTCGACCGCCAACTCGCTGTCTGGTGTGAAGTGGAGAGGGAATTCATTTCTTTTAACATTTCCAATTTTTAGGCTTTTTCTCTTTCTTCCTGAGCTTCGGTGTAACATCGCTGGAAATCGTACAATCTGCTTCCTTAACGGGTGATTTCAGTACTGTCAAATCTCCTTAGGACGAACACGGATAAGGCAAACTTTCCATTAGTACAAACTTTTGATCATTGAACGGTTGGCCAGGCATTAAATCGAGTCAAATGTGTTCGTTTGCAATGAACATCTGTACCACGAACTTTCGCTATTGCAAACCTTTTTTGACTCTCGCTCGAGTGAAATGTCCGCGTAGCACGAACTTGCCCTGATGGGGGCAGAGGATATGGCCCCGGGCGTGGCGTAGCTCAGGGTTTCGACTACCGCGTAAACCACACTAGATTGTCTTTGCACGCGCAATGATCTACCGGCTTTTGTGTACTGTACTGTACTGTACTGTACGTTGATGGAAGCAGATGTACGCTGAGCGTGGTTTCATGGTTTTGTTGCCAGTGCGCAGGAAATCGTTGCTTTTCAGTTTTGGTTGTTGCAGTGTTCATCGTGTTTACTCTCTTGTTCGAAGCTTTTCTATTGCTATGTCGTCCAAGCAGCCATTGTCGCTCCGCCTAAGTACAAAGTAATAGTGGATTCTGATTATTATTTTCTGAAAATTGTACAGTACATGTACGTTTACGATCAGTAAGTAAGCTTATTTTGTGTTCAGTACGTCCAATGTAAATCATACCGCTTCTATCACTGCATGAATTGATAATATAAATATACTTGTTTCTAAAAGTGCGATGATACGCATGTTCATTCTGACATACAGGTCAAGTCTGGATAAGAAGAACTTCCGATAAGACAAACATATTCATTCGGTCCCTTGAAGTTCGTCTTAAAGAGGCTTGACTGTATTTCTTCACATGTGGAAGAGAAGGGAAAATGTTTGAAGGTTGGGGAAATGTTTGAAGGTTGGAAAGATGTTTGAAGGTTGGGAAGATGTTTGAAGGTTGGGAAATGTTTAAAGGTTGGGAAGATGTTTGAAGGTTGGGAGTTTATAGTAGTTTTATGTGCTTCCTCCTTTATGAATTCTTAATTTTAGTGTCTGTGTTTGCAAGATTTAAATGATATTGTTGACAATAATGTAGACCTCCTTTTCCCATCATCCTTCTCTTGATGTCCGTTTTGTCATGAATTATTGTTTGATTAGTCATGATGTCATGATGTCATGATGTCATATATTTACTTACCTGAGGTAGTGATGCTTTCATTTCAGTTCTTATCCGATTGTTGCCGTTGTCTCTCGTTGGACTCCAAGTCTACCTGGCTGGTTTTTGATGAGGCTGGGCACGAGGTCTACGGCCTTTCTGGGTGTAAGCTACCATAGAACCATAAAGATAATCAATTCTTTCATCTCCTTCACAGTGGGGATCCACACAGGGGTTTCCATGAATCACTGGTGACCGCACAGTGGGGATCCACTCAGGGGTATCACCTCCTTCACAGTGGGGATCCACTCAGGGGTATCCTTGATATCACCGCAAGTCTTTGCAAATGGGCAATGTGCCACAAAGGGCATCTTACAGTTGAATTGAGCAAGTCCGCCATTCCAAGAAGAGATCTAAAGAAAATATACACCTCACCTGTGTGGTTGCTCAGATAGACATATCACTTATCGCAAAACCTTTGTCTTTTCCGTGGGATTCTTTTATGAATGCAAAGGTTTCATTGTGGAATTAAAAAAAATGCATGCTGAATTCTGTCTCCTTTTTTTTTTTTTGTCTTTTTCTTTTTTTGAAGTGCCAAGATTGACAATGCCAGATCAAGCTTCTCTCATGAGCAATTCATTGGAAAGGACGAAGATGATTTTTGAACGTGTTCGAGGTCCAGTTTGGCTAGCACAGTGCGGAGAGAAGTTTGGATTTGAAGGAGCTCGCTGTGAGTTGCTTGCTTGCATTTCATGGTCTTGCTGTATGTTTTTGAACGGGTCCCAGCTCAGCTCTTTACACCGCTTCACATATGCTTGCCTTTCTCCTTAACACTTTGTAGAAACTTACTGACATAAACTCTGAGCTCTGCACGTGCCTGTCATGTTATTAAACATACTCAGGTAGACTCAACCTGCAGCTATCACCCGAATTAAGTCAATGCCACACAGTCTGCGAATTCGCGTGCGCGCGCGCGCGCGCACGTGTGTGTGTGTGTGTGTGTGTGTGTAGCTGCTTCTTCATCACCCAGATGTGTTTGTCAAGCCGGGACCTGTTCATTGCTAGCCATGTTATGTCAGTAAGGACCTGTTCATTGCTAGCCTTGTTATGTCAGTAATACTTTTCCAACCCAGGCTACGTACTTCTTTATCAACTCATAGGTGAACGAGCCCCTGGCCACTAGAGGTGCATTTTAATGTAATGAATTTTAGCCCCAAGATGATGGTGTACAGAGGTAAAGGAGGTTTTTTGAAACCTCCAGTGAAGCAAGAAAGGTTGTGTACAGACTGCATGTTCTCATCATATGCAACCACTGGATCTTAACTCTCTCTTGATCAATCCATGGTCCATTTGATTTTTCCTGCAGCTTTCTACGCTCTGCAGCTGAAGAATGCTAGAGGATTGCTGAAAACAGCTGAGCAGAATCAAGAGGTACGGGTGTATTGCACTCCATGGCTAGTTGTAAATTATAAATATCTCAAAACACCAAATTTAACCTGACAAAGGCAAGGGCAACCTTGCCGAAACGTCGTTATAATAAATAAAAACTATGTGCTGGAGAAAAGTGAGAACTAAAATAGCAAGTAAGCTTATGAGTATCTCGTTCAACTTGCTATATTGCGGTATGTACCATACCATGATGTGTGTTTGCTGCATTCTTCGACAATGCTTGCATTCAGCCTGCAGGCCCACATATGTTTCATTTTTTTCATTGAGAGAGGATGAAGATTTTTTTCATTGAGAAGGGGATGAAGGGCAGCAAGAGGAGATTTTCTGGGAGATCATCCTGTCAGTTTTCTTCCAAAGACTTTCCTCTCTTCATTTTTTGAAAATTTGTTCTTTTTGGTCCTTTTCAAGGAACAATCAATTCACGACTTGAATCAGTTGATCAATGACTTGTCTGGAAGGAGTCAGTCTGCATGGCAACAGTTGCATGGCAACAGACAGTCATCTTTGGCTGAGCTTGTCACTGATCGCCTGGTCAGCGAATCGCATCCAGGCCTTCGGCTGAGGGTACGAAGTTAAACTGTCACACAGTGTGGTTGTCAAGCTATAGAGGGGAGAAATCACAGGGTGTGGCTGTCAAGCCGTAGAGGGCAGAAATCCGTGGGTTTAAGGTTTTGTGGGCAACTGCCATATACACAGCAATGCTGGCCAGCATATGTTTATGATAACATATTGACTGCATCAGTGTTTAGGAATCTATGTGAGTTCAGTGTTTAGGAATCTATGTGAGTTCAGTGTTTAGGAATCTATGTGAGTTCTGATGAAAATGCAATAAAACTCAATCATTTATCTCTTGACATTTCTGCCCATTGATATTCTTTTCATTCTAGCGGTTTCTCTTTTCTTTTGAAGGTTCACTATAACGGCAGAGTACGGCAGGAAAGAGTTATCGTTCCTTTCAATGTTACCCACAACAGGCGAGGTCTGCATGGCAACAAGGAGGAGAGAACAATTTTGCTTTCTCGAGTAAGTGCTGGCACATTGATGCCTTGAGCGCTTCTTCATGTCATAAATTCACATGATGAAGATTTCTTTGCAAACACGAAGATGCAAGATGATACATACTGTTATACCTTCAAAATGATAGATACTGCTATACCCTCAAGATGATACATATTGTTACACCTTCAAGACGATAGATACTGCTATACTCTCAAGATGATACATATTGTTATACCTTCAAGATGATACATACTGTTATACCCTCATGATGATACATACTGTTATACCCTCAGGATGATACATACTGCTATACCCTCAAGATGATGCATACTACTATACCCTCAAAATGATACATACTGTTATACCCTCAAGATGATACATACTGTTATACCTTCAAGATGATACATACTGTTATACCCTGACCAGATGATACATACTATACCCTAACCAGTCAAATGCCTGCTCATGTCGACAGGCTGTTGTGATTGTCAGGTTGTCTTTCAACATTCTTTCCTTCTATAATTTCTTTTTGAAATGTTTTATCTTGATCTTCTCTGCTCAGCAAATTCATCGATCTTTTTCTGCTTTTTTCCCTGCTAGCTTCTCGATGAAATAAGCTGCCATCTTGAGCCTCCCCCTGGCATAGGGCGACCTTTGGTCAGGCGTCTTTTCCTTCACGATGGACAAGAGGTGACATAAGTTAAACCTATTTTTTTGTAACGAATTGCACTGAAGCTCCCCTGCCTTATTTGGCTCTGCATTTTTCCGCTATTCGAAAAATGGTACTGACAGGTGAGAGTGAGTGATCTCGAGCAAAAATGATACCGACAGGTGAGAGTGAGTGATCTCGAGCAAAAATGATACTGACAGATGAGAGTGAGTGATCTCGAGCAAACATGATACTGACAGGTGAGAGTAAGTGATCTCGAGCAAAAATGATACTGACAGGTGAGAGTAAGTGATCTCGAGCAAAAATGATACTGACAGGTGAGAGTGAGTGATCTCGAGCAAGTGCCTGATGAAGCACTCTTTGTGCACTATTTTTTCATGTTCCTTTCTGTTTTATCTCACTCCTTTTGCTTCTGCTCTTTGCAAGGAAAGTGGACATCTGCGTTTTTTTATTGACGTAGATAAGACGAGTGCCTTGGTTTGCTGTCCCAGGTTGCGGATGTGTTGTCATTGGAGAAGGAGGCAGAGGTCTGGGCGTCTTATGGGGAGGAATTTATTCCCATGGATGGTAAGGCATTATAGGATGGGATGTGTGCTAAACCACCGTATTCACCAGCAAGCAACTCTAGCTATCGACCTGGCTTTTGTGTGTAACTGTACTTTGGTGTATGTTCTTCCAGAGATGGACACCGATGAATAAGTATTATGGTTGCCACAATGTGGCCACAATGTTGCCACAATGTTGCCACAATGTTGCCACAATGTTGCCACAATGTTGCCACAATGTGGCCAAAGCTTTGAATACAGACTACAGGTTTCAACATCATTTTTTCTATCAGAGGCAGTGAAGAGTTTGAATGAGGTTATTCGTGCATGACTTTTTCAGCAGGAGTTAGAAGCCCATAACATTATCGTTAGAAAGATGCAGAGTAAGTATGACTGGAACAGCTCAGTTAATCAAATCATTAATCGTCTAGAGAAGCCAGTCCACTCATCGTAATCTGGGTCGTTTTATTCAGGCGCCATACGATGGACTTTAACTTAGTGCTGTGGACACACGATTGGATCAGCTTGTGAAAAAATCACAAGTTATGCCATCTTAAGTTTTTCCTAGGGGTGAGTATAGTTTACCAGGTTGAAGTTTTGTAAGAAGAATGGGAAATTCTCTAACAGACGTCTCTTCATCATGGTGCCTTTGCTCTTCATACTAAGAATCTATTTTTAAACTTCTGTGGTTCTCTTTTTATCGCTCATAACTCTGTCTTTTCACTCTTTAGTTCATTCACTCACAGTGAGGTACACTGCGTGTGCATCAGCCAATGAGAGTCATTCCAAGGATCTCAGCAGTGACAGCCTCCCTGGAAAGAGGTATACAATCTGATCAGTTCTGTATGCCGTGGGTGGCAGAACTTTGACTATTCTTATCCTGAATTTTTTGCCTTGTACATACTTTGCAGTAAGGGCACTGTTTTTTTTCCTTGTTTTGTCATTCACTTTTAATTTTTGAATAAAGATTGCCGTTCATTTTCTTCAGAAAGACAGAATTGCAGAGGAACAAGTGGATGTAACAGTAACGGACAGCTCTACTTCTGCAAGTTTTTTGAAGCTTACACACGGATTTGGCTTTGTGAATTGGTGATGTGTGGTTGTTCCACTAGCTTTTGTATTCTTGGTAGAAGAGGTATTTTTGTTATTTCTGCATTTTCTCTTTGAACATCAATGTGATTCATTCTTCCTTTCTCATATCATTCCTTTCATCTTTGTTCATCTTGACTTTTGTTCCACAGCTTGGCTACTATGAGCTCAAAATTCTCTGCTGCTGGTATTGCACATTTCTGTGCTGGTGCTGCTTTAATTAAGGATCCCGGTGTGTTCCATTTTTCCCTTTCACTTCTCAGTGAGAAAATCTCGGTATTTCAACCTTCTGCCTGGCTTGTCAAGTCTCTCTCTGACATTGAGTCTGGTTCTTCTCTTTCAGGTAAGAGTTTTTCCAAGTCTTGAGGTCATTTTCTCTACTTCTTCATGATTGCCAATTACCACATAACCGTTACCATCCAACTGCTAGGCTGGTTCAGCCTTGAGCTCACCTGTAGCTGTTAGCCGCTCGCAGACACCTTTAAACTCTCCTGTAGCTGTGAGCTGTTCACAGAAACAGTTAACTCCCTGGTAGCTGCGAGCTGTAGACAGAAACTGTGAACTCCACTGTAGTTGTGAGCCGTTCACAGACACCTTGAACTCCCTGTAGCGGCGAACCGTTCACAGACACCTTAAACTCCCCTGTAGCTGTGAGCTGTTCACAGACCCCTCAAACTCCCCTGTAGCTGTGAGCTGTTCACAGACACCTCAAACTCCCCTGTAGCTGTGAACCGTTCACAGAAACCGTTCACTCCCTGTTCACAGACACCTTAAACTCCCCTGTAGCTGTCAGCTGTTCACAGAAACAGGTATAGGCACTTCTACCACTCCTACAGTATTGAGCGTTTTCTACAATTATGGTTGCATGTATTTTGTTTTCCTAGCTTTTTCAGAGGCTTGGACCTGTCCTGTATTCTGACATTCTCCAGCTGCGCGTGGATTATGAGCTTTCTTTCTTCTGTCTCTTGAATTTGGCATATATGCTGGCCCACTAAGGTATTATTTTCATATATGCTGGCCCACTAAGGTATTATTTTCTCCAGAAACGTCGGGCTCCATGTCCTTCACGCAAGGCATACTGCTTCAGCACAAGGTATCTGTCGTTTCTTAAGGAAAGCGGGGAGTATCCTGAAAGCCCTCCTCATTCTGCCTGTGTGCTCTATTTTCTGGTTTTGCTCCACAGATTAATGATGCTGACTTTTGCTGGCCTCAGCTGTCTGTTGAGGTTGTTCAAACTGGTGGAAAGTCAGCCTTGAAAGGGTCACCTACAGGCTGGCTCTTAACAGAGGTCAGAGGTCAAGGTTTTGTTGTTTTGAAATATGCTTTGGATCACATTGCCCAGTGGTGTTGACCATATTTTCACTACTCAATCTGTTGTCATGGAAGTGAAGATGTCCTCAATCTTGTCTCGTGGGAACTGAAGACTCCTCAATCTGTTATCATGGAACTTAAGATATCCTCAATCTGTTGTAATGGGAACTGAAGATGTCTTTGTTGACTGTTGGTTCAGTATTTGTTATTTTTTGTGACAGTTTACTGCGTATGGTTCTGGCTCTATATAGACTTGTTTTTTCCTGGTGTAGAACAAAGTTCAGTAACATACTCTAGCCCTGTCGACCATTACAGGTAATTGTTCCTACCAGACTCAGTCAAGTTTATCCTTTCTCTCTTTCTTCTTCTTCTTCTTCTTCTTCTTCTTCTTCTTCTTCTTCTTCTTCTTCTTCTTCTTCTTCTTCTTCTTCTTCTTCTCTTTCTCATTTTTCTATGCTCTTGGCAGGAGAAGCAGTTTGTCTTAGCAGATCTTCCTGAGATTGCTTTAGGTGTTGTGGATGGTTCAGTGTGTGAGCTTGCCCCAGGTCTCGCCGGTCCAGTTGTCACTCTCATGAAGAGGTACATGCTTGTGCTAAGTTTGACTTTCAGGAAATGTATGACAAAGAGGGACGGTTGGCCCAACATATGTACATTCCGTAATCACCATCTTTATGTGGTTTCGAGAACAGGTTGCTTGCATTCTTCTTTGTCATGCTAAGGGACTGTGTTTGTACATATGGAGGAATATTGAAGAAATTGTTGTTTTGTTTGGTGAACCCCTAAAAGCACTTTAAAAATATGTGGTTTAGGACTTCACTGAGGCATGCCAAGCTACTCTCCTTTAAATTTTTCAGTTAATCCCTTCTTAGAGTTGGTTTCATTTTATCTCTCTTTCTCTCTTGCATCTGCACTTGTGCTCTCTTCTCTCCTCTTCCCTTCTCTCTCTCTCTCTCTCTCTCTCTCTTTCTCTTCTCTTCTTGTCCCTTATCTCTCTATCGCTCTCTCTTCCTACCTCTCCCTGTCTCTCTTTCTCTGTCTCACTCACTCTTCCCTTGCTCTCACCCCCTCTCTTACCGCAAAGAATGTTTTCTCTATCTCACCTTGAAACACATAAGTCTTTCTTCCTCTTTCTCCGTTGTCAGTCTCAAGTCGGACACTCGCCAGATTTGGAAGTTTGATCGGAAAGGCAGAATTGTCTCTGCAATGAACTTCAAGGTATATTGTGTCAATAACAATAGCAAGGATCAAATTTAAATGAACTGATCTGTGTTAAGGTCTGGTTGCCCTGTTCTTGGCTTCATCCTCTCTGCAGGGCAAGAGGATGGTCCTGACTGCTGTTGAAGGCTTGCATACCTCAGTCAGCTCTGCTCCACATCTTCCAACATGTCATGGCGAAACACCTGCTGCCTCCACAACAGCTGATGGAGGCAACCACAAGTCTGGTTCAAGTGTGAATAAAGTGTCTTCGAGTGACACCCTGCACTGCCATTTGGCACTTCTGCCAGCAGAGGAAAAGCAACCTTTAGCCCAACGTCAGAGGTAGAACATTCTTCTCTTCTGTCTGTCATTTGTTAAAACTGTTCTCCATTCCAATCTTTGCTGGTTTGGTCCCAGATCCTTTATGAACTCCCATTATCGTACCAAAAAAGATTCAGGGTTGTCCCACAGGGAGTGCTTGGTGCTGAGGCAGACTTCTAGGTTAACTGAACACCCAGGCAGAATGGACTGCCAAAGGTTTCTCTGCAACTTGGAGTTTCACAATGATAGGCCTTGAGGCAAGCTCCCATCATCCGTTTCTGAAAAATCTCTTGGCATTTGTCTGCAGCTGAAAATTGTAAGGTCTTTCGAAGATTTTTGTGAATTTTCTAGAGAGTCCCGTTTCTCTTGGAGCATGGCTTTCTCAGCTGCTCTTCGCTATATATAGCCATTACTTGGGTTTAGCATTGGTTACGTCCTTGCTTTCAATTAGGTGGGCCTTGCAGCTAACATCCCTGCAGGGATTGTCTGAGATCTTCAAGCAGCAAAATGAGCTTTGGCAGTCCCAGAACTGGCTGTGGCCTCCTGAAGGAACGGAGTTTAAGGTGGGTGCATCAGCTAAAAGGAAATCAGCTGTAAGGTATCGGTGCTATAGGCATTGGCATTGTGTTAAATTTTTATATTGCTGTTTCTTTTTCTCTGCACAGCGTCTGGCACTACCCTTGATGTGTTCTCTTGTTTTGGCCACATGCCCTCCAATGAATCGAAAGCAGGTCCCAGAGAGAATCACCGGTGAGAGAGAGAGAGAAAGAGAGAGAGAGAGAGAGAGAGAGAGAGGAAGGGAGGGAAAGAGAGAGAGAGGGAGGGAGGGTGGAGAGGGAAAGATAGTATAGTTGGGGAGGAAAGGGTTATATTCAGTGAGAGACAGTTTAATTGGAGAGGATGAGAGAAGAAGGGAAGGTGACTGTAGCCAGTGGAGCAGGGGCAAAAGGATAGTTGACATGAAGCGTGAGCTCAGAGTGATTGCCATTCTTGAGCTCAGAGCGATTGCTATTCCTGTGAGCTCAGAGTGATTGCTATTCCTGTGAGCTCAGAGTGGTTGCTATTCGTGTGAGCTCAGAGTGTTTGCTATTCGTGTGAGCTCAGAGTGGTTGCTATTCCTGTGAGCTCAGAGTGATTGCTATTCCTGAGCTCAGAGTGATTGCTATTCCTCAGTTTAGAGTGATTGCTATTCCTGAGAGCTCAGAGTGATTGCTATTCCTGAGAGCTCAGAATGATTGCTATTCCTGAGAGCTCAGAGTGATTGCTATACTTTAGCTCAGAGTGATTGCTGTTCCTGAGCTTAGAGTGATTGCTATTCCTTAGCTCAGAGTGATTGCTATTCCTGTGAGCTCAGAGTGATTGCTAGTCCTTAGCTCAGAGTGATTGCTATTCCTGAGAGCTCAGAGTGATTGCTATTCTTTAGCTCAGAGTGATTGCTATTCCTGAGCTCAGCGTGATTGCTATTCCTTAGCTCAGAGTGGTTGCTATTCCTGATCTCAGAGTGATTGCTATTCCTTAGCTCAGAGTGATTGCTATTCCTGAGCTCAGAGTGATTGCTATTCCTTAGCTCAGAGTGATTGCTATTCCTGAGCTCAGAGTGATTGCTATTCCTGAGAGCTCAGAGTGATTGCTATTCCTGAGAGCTCAGAGTGATTGCTATTCCTGATCTCAGAGTGATTGCTATTCTTGATCTCAGAGTGATTGCTATTCCTGATCTCAGAGTGATTGCTATTCCTTAGCTCAGAGTGACTGCTATTCCTGTGCTCCATGGTGGTGCAATCTCTTTTGAATATCGCAAAAGCTTGTGTAGAGATATTTTGAATTTTGTTTTCGTTTTTCCAAAAAAAAAAAGTAGTCTGATGCTCAGTCCTTGTGTACTTTCTTCCACTCTTCTTAATCTGAACCGCTTTAGATGGAGGCATGTCATACCAAGTCAAAGTGCTTTGCAATGGTGATGCTGAAGAGTCTCATGCTGTGCCTCTGCAATGTCATGATCTCAACCAGGTGTGTGTGTGTGCGCGTGCGTATGTGTGCGTGGGCGTGTGTGAGCACGTTTGTGTATGTATGTAGAAGTGTGCTTGTATTTGCATGCATACACACTGGCACGCACATACTCCTTTCCTTTGTACACCGTTATTACTAGTTATTCTAGACCCCAGATAAAACTGATTTCCATGAAGTCTGACAATACTGAGAAATTAGAAGAGACTCCATTTGTAGATGTGTGGCTTAGACAGATAGTCTTGATGGGTGTGGTGGTAGCCATGGTGATTGAAAAGTTTTGTTTTGCCAGGGGCGTGTGATTGTGAATGAGCAATTATGATTAGCACCTGGATATAAAACCCTACAGCCCTCCCCTCTTGCACAGACATTGAGAGCAACACTGTGCTCCTAATGATTATACACAATAAACATGAAAACTCAATTCTTTGCTTTCTTCTCTTTTACAAACATCAACAGCTGCTCATCACAGCTACACACGTCCTACAGTTGTCTTTTGCTGCTCGGCGCATTTTTGACAGCTCTGGCCGAGAAGTGAAGTCCATGAGTGATGTCAAAGCCAACCAGGTTAGATGTGAGGGGAAATATTTTATTCAAAAACTTTTCCAAGACCACTTTCTCTCTCTCTCCCTCTTTTCTTTTCCCCTTTTACTGCCATGCTAAGGAGAGTTATCACACTAACATACGTCTGCAAAGGTGCCATGTTGGTTAAGGGTAGTTGGGATCTGTATTCACGCTTTTGCAAGGTGCAAAGAGACTTGAAAAAGAAATGAAGGAGACCCAATGGCACAGCCTCGTCTCCATTGACATTTGACAATTTTTTTGTGAAAACAAAAAAAAATGGCTACAAACGACACAAGAAACAACACTTTTATGCTGGTACTACTGACGCCTAGGTGTGAATGTTACTAACAAGTGGGTGTGAAGTGAGTAGGAAAGATGTGCGAGTGTTAGTGTCTATGTGTCTGTAGGTGTGAAGAAACTGCGTGAGTGCACTCACACTACCCTTATCCCCCTAGGGGGCCTTTTGGGCCCCGCCAGCTATATTTTCACATGTATTGTCAAAACCACATTAAATAGCTTCCTGGGAGTCCTTGGCTTTTCCTTTCTATGTGTTTGGGACAGAATTAGAGCAATTTATATCTCTACTGTGTATTATGTTGGCATAGCAACCGATCTAAAATGGCCTATCAGAGACATCGATTGCATTTGACAGACTGTAGGGAGATTTCAACTTGGGTTTCTCTCCTATGTTCTCACTTTCTCTTTGTGTTGTTTACAAGTTTCTTCTCTTGGACAAGTGACAACTGTTTCTGAAAGACTGGCTAGATTTTTGATCAGACCAAGTGTGCATGTCAAACTATTGGGCAAATATTTATAAGATAAACAATTCACAACCGTGCACTCTTATTGTTGTGAAGGGTAGAATTTCCAAACTTTATCGGAGTGTTCTGGTCACGATGCTCAAACAATGCACTGACTGCAGACTGCCCTGCTGGCTTGCATTAGGAATTTATGGGTTATTCCCCCTGAGATCTTGAGTGTCAAAATTGCTTAAAAGGGATAGGGTTAAGGTGATGCAAGGTTGGGTCTGTTCCTGCCTCAACGATAATTGAGAATGAGGTATGTTTGAGTTCTAGCTTTTTGTTCTTGCTGCTGATAAAGTGACCTTCCATCTCCACTGACAGTGTCTTTGTAGACCTTCCATCTCCACTGACAGTGTGTTTGTAGACTTAACTTTGCTTCTCTTCTTTGTGGTTGATGTCTTCATCTTCAGATTATGTATGTGTCGTGTGGGGAGGCATTTCAAAGTCCTGCTTTGAAAATGGCCGAGACTTCTCGTATGAGATCAGCTCGTGACTTAGCGCAAGACTTGGAAAGGCTTGAGAGCTTTCAACTCTTGAAGGCGCTCATGACGTCCGGTGAGAGCAATTCATGGAGAGGAAAACCTATTACCTTGGCCAAAAATAGAACACTTTAATAAACGCGCATGAAATTCATGCACTGCTCATCTCATGGGATACTGTGCGTGCATATGAAATGGACTTGAACAAGAATGGCACTTGGTGCCACCCAGACTGATTTGGGCACGCTCCTATGCAGACCAATTACTGTCGAGTATTTTCAAGCTCGTCGATTCATTGATATCACACGATATGAACAATGTAACAGTGTAACAATGTAGGCATTTTCATAAATAATTGTTCATATTTTGGCCAGGGTGATAGAGAGCTGCTGATCTCTTTGCCATGGTGATCACGTATGAGTGTTTTCATTGCTGACCTCTTTGCCATGGTGATCACGTATGAGTGTTTTC
>JAOWAR010011141.1:0-13916 GCA_028571005.1 Clathrina lutea
CGCGGCGCGCGTCGCACTGAGAGGTGCACACATGATTTCGCGGCCGCGCAGAGCCTATGCGCATGCTCGAGTACCCGAATCGAAAAGTTCGCCGTGGCGGGCAGATCAACTCGATATGCATTGTGTGGCCATGCATATTGTCATGAAGTAATTGCGTTGTGCACATGCATCATTATCATGCCATGCAATTAATGCTGTGGCGTTGTGTATATAAGTATACAGCTGTAGGATTTTTGCTCTGAAACGCTGAAGAGTTTCGGCTGCACCTTTCACTCAATGGCACACATGGTTGCTCCACCTTGGTTCTGTACATTGTCACAGGTTACCAACTTTTTATCCATTCACAAGCTATGCGGGCAAATGGTACCGCATTACAGTCCCTCTGACGACCTCGGATTTCAAGAATGGCTCTCTTGTCAGGTTTAGCTGGCAGCAGCCATACAGAACGTACAGTGCATCTATCGACTGGGCCATTGACAACGTCTTCATTGGCCAGGCTTGTCCAGGCTACTGCTCAGGTCAGGGCAGTTGCCAGGTTAACGGAACGTGCCTGTGTGATAGCGGCTTCAGTGGAGCTGATTGCAGCCAAAGAGCACAGCCAGCACCGAACGTGCTTCAGGTATGCAAAGACCAGTTCACGCTGAGAGAGAGAGGGGGAGGGAGAGAGGGGGCTAGGGAGTGATCAACGGAGGGAGGGAGAGAGAGAGAGAAACCAAGGAGAGAAATAAAGAGAAAACGTAGAGAGAGAGAAATAAAGAGAAAAGGTAGAGGGAGAGAGAGAGAGAGAGAGAGAGAGAGAGAGAGCGTTTCCAGTCAAAACCGGTTCCTTTCTTATGCACATTGACACTCCTTCCTAGTCTTTTCCTTTCAAACATTCTCATTTCTGTTGAATCTTGAGATTCTCTCACAGCCAGTTAATGTAAAGCTGACTGGCACTGGCCTTTTGATCTGCAGATCAGAATCTAAATTTATGCAAAAGAAGGAAAGAGCTGCCTGGTGATGATTGATGGGTTGTTATAACATTATAAAATGCACAGGAAGATTTCTCCAGCGGATCGCTCAGCCCCTCTCTTTGGGGCAAATCACTTGGCATGACAGTTGGAACATACAAAGCCTGCTGGACCACCATGGCTGCGGGACCATTTGTCTACGCATCATCAGCTGGCTACGAGCGCTACATAGAAACGGCTGATCTCAACCTTACCACGTCGCCATATTTGCGGTTTCGCTTCCGACAGGGCTCAGATTCCGGCACATGCTCACCGCCAGGCTCAAGATACGAAGTTCAACTGCAGTACTCCACAAATCAAGGACTTAATTACACTCCAATCTCCACTTACAGGTAATTACACTCCAATCTCCACTTACAGGTGTGGCAAACAAAATGGAAGCTTTTCACTATTTATTGATTACTTGCCTTACGGATTTCTTCATGGAAACCAGCAGCCATGTACCCTCCTACTTGGCCACAGGGACAATGTGTATCTTTTTGATAGTGAATAATAATGCCGATAATGATTATTAATGATGTAAGCAATGCAAGAAAGAATAAGTTTTGTGCCTATATACAGTCAGCTAACACTGATCAGCCCTGAACTTCAATTTGCTTACTGTGTGTGCTGATATTTGTTATTATTATTCGATCTCGTTGTTTCTTCCCATCCCTGTCTCCAGCAAGCATGTGTGTACTCCTCCATACAGGTACTATTCCTACAGAAGTGCTACTGACCTATCAGTCTCATTGCCGAGCGCAGCCCGTACTGCCACAACCAGACTGCGCTGGTGGCAGGCTTCGAACTACTACATGGCACAGCTTAGCTTTGTGTGGGCCATTGACAATGTCTTCATCGGCCCGCTCGCGGGAAAGAACGCCACGGGATTTGAAGAAAGGTCAGAAGTTCCGCACCAAGATCTCAGTTAAGAACGCATCGCTGCAATATGTCACGAAAGATGAAAGCATATGTATTACAATTTGCTCATCGAAAACAAACAGTAAAACAAACAGGTATTTATAAGAGACAATTAATCTCATGGCTCGGCCCAAATGTCCTCCTTGTAGGTTTCCAAGTTCAACGCTTCAACAGTCGCAGTGGGAAATGGTATCTAATGGACAGGTCAGCAGCAGTGTCTGTGCCTCCACCCCCAACGGACCAAACAGCTCTCTGGCATTTAGCAATGTGGAGGCCAGCTCCACTGGCAGCCTTCGGACGGCTACCACGCGGGCATTTGGCCTGAAGCTTCAAGAAAAGGTTGTACTCAACGAAGGGTTCTCCAGCATACCGTCTTCGTAAGTTGAGTGAAAACGAGCAGCACACGCTTTCCTTTATCGTTTCTTCAACCCAGAATCAACTGAAAAAATCAGCAGTGGTTTGGTCTTGTAAGACTTTTGTGCACATCTCATCAAGATGGATCTGCTTAGATAAACCAGTCTACAAACAAGTAGTATCTTAATAATGAAAGTTTGCCTGCAAATGTTGCAAATGTAGCGTTCTGACATATTCTCTATTTTTTTTGCAACAAGCTCAATGAGGTGGCTTTTATGGCAGCTGCAGTAGAGAAGCTTTTTTTTTTTTCTTCTCAAACTTTCTGTAGTTAGCAACAAGCATTGTGAGTGAAATGGCTGTTGGTGAATTTGTCAAGATTTCTATTCTCCCTGACAAACATGCGATTAGTTTTCATTAAAACCGTTTCTGTTCGGAAGCCAATGATATTTGACTGCTGAACAGATCAAGAAACAAATCCTTTTAACGTCATTGCATTGATGAATGGCCTCGATGGCACTCAATGACAGAATCCCCCGGCTGGTTGCTTATTTTGACATTCTTACTTGCAGCTGGACTGTCACAGGTGTGCAACTGGGACAGACATGTGGAATGACCTCATCAGCAGCGGTCTTTAATCAAGCTGGAAACAGACAGCTCGTCACTCCCGCACTGGACACACGGTTCATGGCGTACCTTGCATTTATGTTCTCTCTCGGTATGTTACGTTGCCATTAGCCTAATGGAATTATTGCAGCTTCGTTTTGCCATGAAATGGCTTGGGCAGCACACCAGGCAGAATGGAGGATTTAAAAGATGAGCTGCCAGCACAGAATGACTTTCCTTGGCCAAGCAAGTGCTTTGATAATTGTTTTAACTTGTGAGGTCAACTGATGTATCATTAGATGTATCATCAGATTGCTCGTCAACCCATCATTTAATCAAACCAATCTATTGGAAGTGTTAACCACCTTAAGCTCTTGGATCATGCTAACTTTCCTTCTGGTTCATCGATATCAGCATGACATGCCGTCAAATTCACTGGCCTTTATGCATGATTCATTAAGCTTTAACGCATGTGATGAGTAATCTAACATGTACATGCAAAAACAATAGAGAAAAAGAAAACTTGTTTGGTCTGCGGAGCAGTGCTCATGTCAATTCCAATTATGGATATATTTACCAACTGATAAGGTCAAACTGCAGAGACTCTCAAGTCTTTGACTGCCGGCCATGATCTCTTTAAGTGTAGCAACGTCTGTTGCTCCTAGAGATAATGTGTTTTTAACTTGCTCTTCTTCATTATGTCCTCTCTCGTGTCTACTCCTAGGTGGCGGATCATGTGATGACATCGATACAACCGCCGAGAATGTCATGGTGGACTTCAAGCCTCCGTCAGCAACCAACTGGACGAACCTGCGGACTTTCTCGTACTCCTCTTTTACGTCGCAGGTAAGAAGCCGGACAAAAAACAAACATTAAGTAGATACAGGGATGCAACTAATCACAATTGAAAAAAAACGGACATGAAAAGGGGTAACGAATGAATAAATCTCACTATTTGATTTCGTGTTTTGCTTATATACACACACACACACACACACACACACACACACACACACACACACACACACACAAGTATGCTCATTTTACATACTATCGGGCTCATACTATTTTTTTCCTCTGCCCACTATCCTCTTCCTCTCCAATCTTTCTCTTTTTGCCCTTACCAGACAGCTCAGCAGGTCACGATCACGCTACCCGAAACAGCGAAGAAGATTGGCACTATGTTCCGGTGGTGGCAGGCGTCAAACAGTGGCCCAGGTCTGGACGTGTGGGCGGTGGATACTGTCAAAGTCTACCAGCAGCTGAACAGCGTCAAGTACTTTATGCAGTTTGACATTCTACCGCGCTGCCCAGCTCAATCGAGCAGCTTGAGCTCAGATTACAGGTGAGCTGCGGAAATGTTGAGTAGCCTGGACCACAGATATCAATGTATAAGTACATTGTGCAGACTTTTATCAAACCATGTGTCAAAGATCAGCCGGTGGTCGCTACAAACAGTGCACTAGTACTTCCATTATTCATTGGATGAAGTTTCCTATAGTAAAATAGAAGAAGGAAACCATATAACCAGATCACATGTACAGCACTGGTGGGGATAAACTGAAGTACAATAAAATAAAACTTAATGTAGGATAACACATAATAATTGACTTGAGTGATCAGTTGTGTCTGACTACAAAGTTCATACTGTTCTGCTTATGACAGCCTCATGATGTACAGAAAGAAACTGCTCACTTTGTTTCAACTAGGTGACTTTTGTCATTCACGGCCTTTGTTGGCAAGTTAATCGTCAGCGTTTGTCTGCACTTGTGCTGTATGCAACAGTATAACAGTGGAATACTCCATTCCACCCTCAACGAGCTGGTCCCGCGTGCAGGATGCATGCAATCAGAGAGTCCGGCCCAGCACCTGTCCATCAGGCATGTATCGAGAGGGCTCAATTTTCTCAGTACGCGACAAGCAAGGGTAAGCTGGGGCGTAGAGAGGCAAAAATACAGCGTGTATACATATGTGACATTACGCCGTTATTTGAAGAATTAGAGTCAGACTGAGTCAGACAAAACAGAAACATAATCGTTGTCAAGTGTTAAAAAAAAAAGGAAAAACATGTCAGCCAGATTGGCCCGTCTCATGATCAGCCATGCTCAATCAAATACATGAAAAAACCTGCGAAGAAATGCAGTTGATTCTAAACCCTATTGCCTTGTGATTTTGACTTACATATGTATGTATAGTCACAAGACATTTAAAGGGCACTGGATGTGTGTTTAAGGTACGTGTGGGTTGTGCGCACCTGGCTTGTCCTAACAGATGGGTGAAGGGAATTGACGCAAATCGAGTTTCTGTATAATTACTGTGATGATGTGGCATTTGAGACCGGGCCTTGTAACGTGTATTTACTGCCCACCTGCTTGGTCGCACCTCTCAAAAGGAATGAGTATTTCATGTACAGCGATTCTTAGACCACTGTTTCACATTCTGGAATCAAAATATGTCATTAGAAGGCGATCCAAAAAGGCAATAGTGCGCTGTGTAGTTAAACCACGAGCACTGAAAGACGGGCATACGTTGCTGGCCTTCAAGAACTTCATGCATGATCTCGACCGGTTGCATTTCTATACCTGCCCTTGGCTCGGTAGCCCAGAAAAAGCGTATCTCTATGCCTTCTCGATTTAGTCCGGTCCATGTTGTTGTGCCAAACGTCACGTCTGCCAGCATTTTACAACCGGACGAATTGGAAGCTTAACATGCCTGCGTATGCAGATGTCAGGGGAAACACCCCAGCTCCAAGCAAAGCGGACACGGGCAGATACCCGAAAACGATCGTGGCAAACACTCCCCAGAGAATAAATTACTTTCGGAAGCAGATGAGAAGCAGAGAAGGTCCAAGCACAGCTGAAAGCAGCAGCGAGAAAGGGAAGTGCGTGCTCCATATCCCATGAAAAATGTATCACAGGTGCGCCGGGATGGTTTCACGGGTATATAGCCAGGTGTGATGTAGTTCAAGAGAATGAACCACCGCTCAATGTGACAAAATCACTCCGCCGCTGCTCTCAGCATCTTCGTCCGTATATACACCGCTAGCCCCTTTTTACCCCGCAAGCCCCTTTTAGTTTACCACCAAAATCTTGAGGTACGGGGCTTAAGACATGGAAGACAAGACACTTACAGAACCTGAAGATTATATTTATTGGAATAGGTAGCAAAGAGCAGGGAAAAAGCGAACAGGGAGCGAGTTTTTCCACCTCACATGCAGCATGGTCAAAATAGCTCTTGACATGACAACCTCATTAGCATGCAAGGGATGCCTGTCAAGGATTGCTGTGTGTGGCCAGTTCTTACAATAATCTTTATAACATTGCTTGCCTGTGGCTGGGGATTGCTGAGTAGGTGGCGTCGCATCACATGGCCATTGGACTCGCGCATTGTCCAGAATAATGTTCAGTTCCGGTGGCGGCAGGCAAGCTTCCCTTCGTCAGCTGCAACATGGGCCTTTGGCAACAGTGAGTCCATTTGGAAGTTTCATAATTATTATGACATAAGTGGGTATGTTCCACGACTGCAAGCACTTGAGGTATAGACATTCACATATTAACTGGTTTGGGATGGTACGTACTTTATGGCATATTAAGCCCTAGGCTGGTGACTAGGGTATGTCCTTTTCCAGTTGTGTGTGTGTGTGTGTGTGTGTGTGTGTGTGTGCGTGTGCGTGGGTGTGCGTGTGTGTGTGTGCGTGTGTGCGTGTGTGCGTGTGTGTGTGATGACATTATAATGTGGATTGTTTAATGCAACCTGCTAAGCCAACACCAAACCTGAACAAACCTGTCTGTTTCAGTTTACATCGGTTACAAGTGCCCCCTGATGTGCATGGGTCATGGCTACTGCGTGAATGGCCAGTGCCAGTGAGTGCAAGGAAGTTTTATTACATGCATAATTATTTTTAATCACACAATTATGTGTCATGCCTGATAAGTGGTCACAACCCTGTATTGGGTCACGGCCTGATCGAGGGTCACTGGGTCACAAATCCCCTTAGTGGATCACAAATTTCACACCTGTGAACTGAGGGAAAAAATTGCCGTCACATACACTGTGTACTAAGATGTTCATATGAGACATTACTGTACAACAAGCATGAGGAAATGGTGAGCTTCTAGCGGCTTCAAAAATCCACTTGTAGCCTTTACAATCTTCAATCCGGCTGTGCGCATCTATAACCTCTGACTGTTGAGTTGCAATCACAGGGGAGGTAGATGGTGAGCTGTGCTCACATAAAAGTCAGAATGATCATGTTTTTCAGCGCTAGCCTATGGCCATGGGCTCGCTTTCTGGAAGAAAATCAAGCAGAAAAGTTCACTGTCGTGTACACGTATCCGTACGGAAAGCTCCAAGAAATGAGTGTTCGAGTTTTCGACGCCTGGAGACTTCAAACGTATTCTCGCAATCTATAGGATCTTTGATCCGTGTGAAACTAGGAACATCTGCATGTATATAATAGTAGACAATAAGACAACCACTGCAAGCCAGACAGCAAGCCGGGCTCACATGAAAAGTTGGAATGACTATATTTTCAGCGCTTTGCAAGAGGGCCCACTTTCTGAAAGGCGCTTAAGTGGTATATTTACTGTCACGTGGATCTACCCATGACGTACACCATCTGTTACTAAAGCAAACACCAAGAAAGAGGCTTGGAAATTTCAGACTTCCTCATGTTGACAGGCTTCAAAATATACCCTCCATTTTTGTAAGAAAATCTTCCCTTTTCAAAACAGATTCCATTTGTGTCCCATTGATCATGACCTGCCATGGTAAGGGCTGTCACCATGGTAATTGAGGGCTGTCACCGCTTATAGGGAATCACTCTGTCTTGGCAAAGAAAAGTGAAGTTAAGACCTGTTACGGGGAATTGTCACCCAGTGACCAGATGTGGGGATGTAACCGCTCATAGGGCATGACTACCGATAACAGGGCGTGACACACATGTAATAATCATCCTTGTGTTATGCCATGCACAAGCTGTGAGCTGCAAGGATCATACAAGCACAGCTTTATTTTGCCCTTAGTGTTTGTCTGTGCTTCTTATCCTTCCCTCTTCACCTCCCACCCTCTCTCACTTCATTAATTCTGCTCTGTATTCAGTATTTTTTCTATAGTTGAAAAGTTGCTTGTAGCTGCAAATAGCTGTTGATGCATTTTGCTCGTGTTAAGCGAGAGAACCATTTTACTAACTCGGCAGCGTTTTGTGGCTATGTAATGAACTCACACTCCTGGCGATTTTCAGGGTTTTTGAAACAGAAGCGGGTACATGTGTGATTGACTGACAAATAGCAATAATCAATATCCCTGT
This sequence comes from Clathrina lutea, assembly GCA_028571005.1. Classification (NCBI taxonomy): domain Eukaryota; kingdom Metazoa; phylum Porifera; class Calcarea; order Clathrinida; family Clathrinidae; genus Clathrina; species Clathrina lutea. The sequence continues at coordinate 8,176 of JAOWAR010011141.1, forward strand.
ACTGTAGCACTTTCGTGCAGAGCAGGCAGTGACGACTGGTGGCAAGCAGGAGAATGATTGTTACAGACAGTATGCGCATATAGTGTGGCCTCTCGTCAGTGTACCGCTTAAGACGTTACATAAACATGCCTTGATCTCAGGCCACCCCCGTCACAATCCATCCAGTCTGGTGCAACATTAAAATGGCAGTGCTTTCCTTTAATTTACCTACACCTAAGCTTCATTGAACTCGCATGAGCCGGTGAAAGGTTACTGCCAGGATCGTTAATCTTCCCTTGTTCTCCTCTTCAGGTGTGATCGCAACTTTGGTGGTGCTAGCTGCGCGCCCCTGGTGCAATTCCCAACTGAGCTGCGCGATGACTTTGCCACGGGATTCAACTCATCTGTCTGGCTGATGTGGCAAGGCAACACGAGCACAGTGTCAGGCCGCTGTGGCCCACTGCAAGGTGAGTGGTGAATACCGCAGATGCGTAATCATGTTCAGGCATGGGCAGCACTTCAACCCTATATGGCTGGCAGGTAGATGGATGTGTAGGCAAGGGTGTGAGCCTTATATTCTCATACATTGACTCCCAGAGGTCCATTCCTCGTGCCGCATGTGTGTGTGTGTGTGTGTGTGTGTGTGTGTGTGTGTGTGTGTGTGTGTGTGTGTGTGTGGGTGTGTATGTGGTTGTCCTGGCTGGTTCACCCTGTAGAAACAGCCTTGATCTATACAGTTACTCAGGTATTGTGTCATTCTGGAGTTGTCTCTATTTCTCTCAGTCTCTAGGTCACGGAGTCTCCTTACTTAGTAATTTCTGACCTCCCTAAATGCCATAACCATTGGTAACACATTCTGTGCTTGTACGGTGCAGGTAGTGATAGATAGTAGTGGTGTGCTCTTGCCCGCCTAGTGCTGTCTTCTGCCTCTGTCTTGGGCCATCGTTTTCAATCAATCTGATCTGCAGTGTGTGGCACGAGTAGAATATGGGAGATCTTATGTTGAGAACTTGGATTGGATTTAAAGGCTTGATTTGGTCAGCATGGCTGGCCGACGTTTGACACAGTATGATAGCCTCAGCATCTTGGGTTGACAAGAATAAAAGCCATACTGTTCACCGATTGCTTTGCTCATTATTATAAGAGCATGACCATCTGCTTCTCCTGCCACATTCAAGCTCCAGGCCAGTGCCTCTTAGCTGGGGCCATTTTTTATTGTCTTGTCTTTAGGTAAAACTGCCCTGCTCTTCAGTGAATCGGGTGTCCGCCAAGCAGTCACAGTAGACCTGGATGTGAGCCAGGCCAAGACCTTGGAGTTTCTCCTCCGCCAGGGTGCTTCGCCAAACTGTGACACACCCGACAGCAATGATGAGACAGTCATTGTGCAGTACTCGTACAATGGTGGCGCCGAGTGGATCAACCTTTGGACCCAGACGTGTACCACCTGCTTCCAAGGTTCTCCAACTGACTCGATTGTTGTCACACTACCGACTGGTGCCAAGACCCGAGCATCAAGATTCCGATGGTGGCAGCCAGCTAACAGCGGATCAGTTAAGGTGAGAGTTGAAAAACTGAAGAACGATGTTTCATTTTGTCAAGGCTTTTCAATCTCTTGTCGTTGGACTATTCTGATCTCGTAGTTATGCTCCAGTGGCAGTCAATTCATAGGAAAAAATGGCATGCTGAGACTAGTTTTGGGGACTTTAGCAGTAGGTGGACAGTTCGGAGTCATTAGAGCAAAGTAGCTTGTCATTCCGTCAGGAATTATGGCAGGCTGTACGACATGTTCTTAACTAAACCCACTCCTTTCTGTTGCTGGTGATGCTTTGCTGTTGATGAAAATTGTCCTCCTTCTTTTTACACAGGATGAATGGCGTATTGGCAACATTTTCATCGGTGGACGCGACAAGAATGCTGTCCTTCTTGAAGACCATTTCAAATCAGAGTCTGCGGTAGAGGATGGAAACTGGCTTTTCTATCCAAACAGTGTACTTGTCACAGACTACTGTAGCGACGGCACGCCCAGGAACACCAGCCTTCTCTTCAATGGAACGGACGGTGTTCGTTACATCTCTACACGCGATCTGAATGTCTTCCCTGGCGCGTTGATCCACTTTGATCTCAACTTTGGCTGCTCACGGTCATTTGTCAGCGACAGCTACGACGTGAAGCTCCAGTACTCGACCACTCATGGTAGCTCATGGACTACTGTTTATCCTCTGTGCAGCAGTGGCAGCACAGCGTGCGTCACAGGCATCACCGAGGCAACGAGCTATCGAGAGGGAGACTTCAAGCGTTGGCGGAGAGTTACTGTGGCCTTGCCTGCTGCCACCGTCACCAAGTATGAAACACCCATAGTATGATGTCTGAGTATGAAACATAAGTGTAAACTAATCTACTTGACACCGAGGCCAGACCAAGGCCTCCCACTCCCTCAGCACACCAGGCCACACATGAGAGTAAGACTGAAAAGTAGAATAGGTTAGAACGACAAGAACCAGTTGTTCTGAGAGAGAGAGAGAGAGAGAGCAAGCAAGCACAAGAACAAGAACACAAGGAACCAAGCACGCACATGCGCACAAAGCCATCATTGCATGTTACCATGGATATGCATGTACACACATATCACAACATCCCCACCTGGTAACATGGAAGCTAACAAAGGAAAAAAAATCAATCAAGTATGTCCATAGCAAGAAATTATAAGCAATACAAGAAAAAAATTAACACCTGTAGCGCGCAGGCATGTCAGTAGTGTCACGGGGTCGTAAATTATATTGAACCTCTTGAGGAACAACAGGATCAGCAAGTAGAACGAGGCTATCGTCATCATCATCATTATCATCATCAGTATGAACCATATCGAAAGCATCATTCTGCAGGGCAGCAGGGGTATTGTCCAGACGATCAATCTTCAACAAATCAATGCTCGCAATCTTCTCACGACAACTTGCTTGCGGCAGATCACATCGTTGAATGACAACAGTTGATGGCAACAATGCACGGACGATGGACCAACTGCGCTCAAAGGCAGGAAGACACTTCTGATGACGCTCTGTCCGACGGAGCTGAACAGGATATCCACGTCAGTACGGATTGACACAATGACCTTCGATAAAATCGAGTGAGGACAACTCTTCCTCAATGTAGTCACGTATCTCAGCTGCGCGGCGCTGCAGGTCAACAGACCAGTCAGAAAAGGTTGCTTGGAGAGTAGGCGATGACACAATCAACTCATGAGGCTCCCAACCAGTCATAGCAGGAAACAGTGACATGTTGAAAACACCATTGGGCCGCACACGATAATAATAGAGAAAAAGAGCCAAATCAGACTTCCAATCCGTTGACTGATCATGACGTTTACGCAGCATTGTGAGCAAAGATCGATGAAACCTCTCAACACCGCCCTGTAATTATGGGTGGCGGACAGCACCATGTTTGACTATCACTCCAAATGCATCAAAGAGAGCCTGAATCACAGCATTGACAAACTCAGGTCCGTTGTCTGAGCGAATGACTGCTAGTGGTCCCTACCGAGAACAAACATCCACAAAGGCTTGTGCCACATCATTAGTAGTGTGCTGCTTGATAGGGACGACTTCCACCCATTTCATGAACATGTCATAACACACGAGAACAGCATGATGTCCAGACCGACTCAGACCAAGCTCAAGGGTGTCGAGTTGAACGACTGACCACAGACCATCAGGTAAAACAGGTCGTGATGGAGCAGAACGAGGACCATGAGCAGAGTTTGCAGCTCGGCACGCACCACAGGACTGCACATAGTCATAACACAGAGAGCCGGTGGCAGGAAAATAGCAGCGAGACTGAATAAATCGGTACATGATCTCCCAGGATGCATGGCCAGAGGTGGCACGAGCAGTTTGTAAGACCTGGCTCTGCAGAGACGCTGGAATCACTGGGACGGTGACAATCTTGCTCGGGGGCAGCTTCACGGATCTCATGAGCAATCCATCTTGCATACACAGCTGGGTTTTCACCTTCGCATACATCGGTTCAGACACTTCGTTACCAGCCTGCAGTTGACGAACAGCAGCTTGTATGGTAGGATCAGTGCGTTGAGCAGCTCGAATATCTTCCATCGAGACTGGACCGATAGCGTTGGCAACTGCAATCACATCGTTGGGCTGCTGAGCAGATGACTGTAACTTCAACCACTGGAGAGGAACACGGGTCAAACGATCAGCGATGTTCTTCTCGCTTGGAACCCAGTCCACGGAGAGATGAATGAACTCTGCAAAATCAGCAATGATCTGCAAACGACGGAGAACTAGCGCTTCGTACAGACCATGAACACGAACACGAGGAAGATCATTCAGTAAAGCAGTCAGCCAGCCATGTACGGTCTTAGAGTCTGTGACAACAGTCAACTTCTTCATGCCATAGTGCAACACTAGAGACAAGCCTTTGATGACAGCATCCAGCTCAGCGAGGTTAATGTGGCGCTTGTCAGATCCTGGACGAAGCCAACAACGATCTTCAATGACGTTGCTGTCGGCAGTTATGACGACACCATAGGCAAGGTTCGACGAATCGCACCATAGTTGCCACTCAGCATTGTCACCAGACGGCATCCTCCACTTTCCATGGACAGGATCTTCCCGAGCAAGACAAGACTCCAATTCGCGACAGAGCTGCAGCACAGCTTTGGGCAAGGGCGCATCCCAGCGATCAGGGGACTGTTGTCCAGCCAGCCACTTGACAAAACTTGTCCACGGGCGCAACCACGAACACACTGGGTAATGACCCAGGACACGTCCAAACCAGAAAAAGGCTTGCCGTTTCGTCAAGGTAATCGGCAACGCCTAATCTACACCTGCACGCCGCGACCACAGACCGCCACCATCCCTCTGACTCAGCTGGAGTCCAAGAACGCGGGCGTCAGGCAGATGCTCCTCGGGCTTGGTTGGCAGGCCATACTGGTCAAGTGTCGCAGCAGTCATTGTCGTGGGTACAAGTAGATCATCAACGTATTTGTCGGTCCCTGAGAACTCAGACAGGACAAACTTGATAACGGTGTCCATGATCTTCAGCGCTATATTCAGACCAAAACCCATGCGTTGCATGACGTAGAGCTCCCTTGGTAGACCACAACTTGAAAACGAACCAAAGACGGATGCACCCGGATTTGAAGATAGGCTTTCCGCACGTCGATGACATCATGATTAGGACCAAACGACTGCCACTCTCGCAGTTTTTGATCACATGCTGGGGCTTCCACCCCTGGGTTTGACCGAAGACGCCGATTCCCAATCTGGTAGTCCAAGCAAGGCCGGACTGGGGTAGTTGCCTTGGTGCTGTTGGCTTACAGCAATCAAAAGAAGCATAGCTACGGGCTCACCATGCACATCAGGATCATGAGGGATTAGCCAACCATTGGTGATCCAGGTCTGCAACTAAGCATGGAACAGTGTCTCTTCTTCTGGGCTGAGCTTGTCTCGCGGGTACTCGCCGATGCCAGATCCAATGCCGATGGCTCAACATCATCGACCCACTTCCACAGCAAAGTCCAGTACTTGTCCTCTGCAGACCAACAAACTACAAAATCATCAGTTGAGAGCTCAACATCAGCTCCATGATGCTCCACTTGCACATGACGAGACAAAACCGGTGCTGCGGTGCCAGGATATCCACGCTTGCCGGAAAGATCTTGCTTGGGATGCCATTCTCGTACTGAATGTCAAGTCCTCCGGACTGAGAAATGACATCACCACCAAGGACCAGATCAACGTCCAGCA
>JAOWAR010011363.1:0-13914 GCA_028571005.1 Clathrina lutea
TGCGCGCGCGCGCGTGTGTGTGTGTGTGTGTGTGTGTGTGTGTGTGTGTGTGTGTGTGTGTGTGTGGTGTGTGTGTGTGCATGTGTGTATGCGTGGGAGTGAGTGTGTGTATGTGTCCACTCGCGCATGTGCGTGTGCATGTCTATCCCGTGTTTGTGTGCATGCGCATACATCTGCGTATCTGAATAAGTGAGGCAAAACATACTTTGACCAGAGGGAATGGTGAAATGTGGCCGGTGTCAGTGATCAACAAAATGTGACTACAATTGCAGCGGAAGGCTCGTTTCATCCGGTGTGTGTATGTGCGTGAGTGTGCGCATCTGTGCATTCATGTGTCATGTCTGTCTGTCAGGCATGATGCCTGTAGGCATTATTTATGATTTAACTTGCTTGATGTTGAGTGCACAACAAAATACACTGGCACTTGGGATTTTTCTTCAGTAACCTTTGCCTGCATTTCGTGAATCGTAACTTTCCTCTTCTTTAAGAACTTCTTTGATCTTCAAATTAGGGCGCTAATGCAAAGCTTTTCGGTGAGGAGAGAGAAGGGGGGGGGGGGAGAGCAGAGGAAGGAAGAGAGAGAGAGAGAGAGAGAGAGAGAGAGAGAGAGACAGACAGAGCAGAAAAGATAGAAAGGCGTGTTTCAGGTATCAAACTTTGTAGTTTCAATCACGATCATATGCAGGCTACAGGTGCCAGTTTTCCTTTCTTCTTGTTGCGTACTGTGTGTTTTTCAGGATCACCACATCATGGCATCCATCAGCTGGTACATGCTCGATGAAAATGGTCAGTAGTAAAAAAAAAAGTGCATCAATTGGGCAGGGATGATCAACAATCCTGGCCAGTTTCCTATGGGATCAAAACATGGATACACTAATTTTGTCAGAACAAGCCTTTGCACCATCATTGCAACCACAAGAACCAAATCTTTGATTAAACACATTCTCAGCACCAGCAGACATTTTGAAAAGAGACTTTAGCTCGGGTTATCCCCCCCCCCCCCCGTTTTTTCAGTTTTTTCCGCAAACGTCTGTGATAGTTAAAGCTTAAAGCCTTTCTTTCACGTTCCGAGCGTCCGGTTGGATTGCTAATGGCACGGTCCATAGGCCACTGCGGTATCCTTGCCCCGAGATCTTTAGAGAAAGCGGCAGTTGTGATGGTCACCGGAATCTGGAGGCCGCTGTGCACGTGCCCGGTGACTAGGTATTCAAGCTTCTTCTAGATCTGAATACTGAGTAATCGAAGGGGTGTTTGATCGATTATCAAACGGCACGCAATACTGTGTGAGTGCCTAAGTAAAACTCCGAAATTTATTAATACTGAGTATTACGAAGCTAAGGGGTGGTGATTATCAAACAACATGCAATACTGCAAGGAAAAGCTCTGAATATTGAGCAATATGAAGGGCGTGTGATCGCAATACTGTCAGGAAAATCTCGAGCGGATCGCACAACACTGGTCGGGATGATCAGCCTGATCCAGCGCAAACTTGCGTGGGCGCGTGCGCACGCGATCCAGAGCGCCATTGCCCCATGCGCGCGGCAACTAGTGCTTGGACGAGGCGGGATGGTTTTCACACCTCACGCCGCTCTCGCTCGTGGTTTTGTGGTTCTTCGCGTCTTCCGTGGCCCCGCCAAGGAAATCGGCCATGATCAGGGTTTTGGCCAAGCAGAACGGAAGAAGCGCCAAATCTGCATATGGCTTCGGACAATTCCGTCTGATTCCACCATTTCTTACAGAGTGCTTCGACGGGTATTTCTTCATGCTCGTTTTCCTGGTCAATAATGCTCAGCTAATGTCGACATAATGTTAAGCCAAAAGGGCTCCCAATTCCCAAAAAGTAATTCCGGTATTCTTTTGCTAAGCCTAGATGGAAGAGCGCCACGGGTTGCTAAGAGATCTCGCCAAGCTGTACTCAGACCTGGTCAACTGTCGCCAACTGTTAAAAAAAATCGAATCGTTGCGGAGCGATCGAGGAATTCGTTGCGCGCGTGATTGACTTCAAACAGCTCTTTTTTTCTAATGGCCTTAGCGATCTTTTCGTCAGAAGGATACGATTTTGACAGGTTGATTGAACGACTTGGCGTTCGCATTTTGCTAATTCAGACAGACAGGATGCAGCATATCGTAAGAAATCCTGGCAAAGTTCGGAGAGAGAATTTTGACATCATTCGGAGAGAAGACAAAGAAAGGACACGGGGACTCAAACCTGCTGCACCATCGGCCCATCGACTAGCGGGTTGACCTAAGAGCAGAGCAGTTACGATCCTGACATTACGGATGTGCTGGGCGATGGCACTGCAGGTTTGAGCCCTCCCCAAGTCCTTTCTTTACCTTCTCCTTTCAAACGCTTTCAAACGCTTTATGGTAATTCTTTTCTTTATAGCTGTTGGCGCGAGGCACTGTGACGGGAACGCCAGGAGCATTGATTTTAAGACTGGCCGGGAAACAGGAAAATAGAAACGCTGGCAGCCTTCAGACTTCAGTTTCAGACTACAGTGAACGTACCTTTTAATGATTTCCATTTTCCAGAGCGGTGTTCTCCCGAACTAGCCAAAGCATGGCTTTCAAAGCCAAACAGCAGCAATGTCGCGGCGTTGTCTTGGCGTTGCCCTTGCTTGACAAAGAAGTATCCTGCCCTCTCCACTCATTGCCGCCAGTCAAAGAGTCAGCAACATCACGATGGCCTTCGGGTGCTTTACGCTCGCGCTCTCATGCTGAGGCACTTGATCCCCGTGATCCACGTATCGCGACGATTTACAGATAAGAGACCCATAATTTCTGGAAAAAAATGTAGAGCACCAAGAGTGATTCATAGATTTACTGGGTTGATAGTATTCCAGCCATGTCTCCCCTTCTTCCGATCTTCTTGCAACGTATGCTCCCGCCATGATCGCTCCAACGAAAAGCAGGACTGCAAACTACAAATGATGCTTACGTGGCACGGTGCGGATTCTTTTATGACATTCCACAGGCTGCGGGCGGTTTAAACGAGTTTTGAACCCTAGGTGCTAAGTTGTCGCTAACACCTCCAGTCCACATGCCTGTCACTTGGCGGCAAAATCACGACGTCACAGTCGCATCGATTTTGATGACGGAAAGAACCAAATTGCGCGAATGCAACCTCTGTGGCCATGGTGATCACTTCACCTCCAGTTTCAGGTGGTACCGGTGTCCTCCTTCTCGTAGGAAGCTTGTGGAAACATGTGAAAAGCCGAAAAGCCCGTTTCTGCTGCGAAGAACGCTTTTATACCTGTCTGGAAGACATTTTGAAGCTCTCTGACCACGCTATGGGTGCAAAGAAACCATAGAATAAGAAGGACCGGCGTTCAGTTATGAAGATCTTTGCAGGAGAAGTAAGGGAAAGAAGACAGAACGCCGCCGGTCCCTTCCTTGCTAATTCAGGTGCAAGACGATATGGTCTTGCGCTCTGTGCTTTGTCTTGGCACTTTTCCAAGCATTTGGGCGAGCTGGCGACGCATTATTGCGCTCTAGTTCTTTTTGCCTGGCTTCGCCCAGGCTATGCTCGCAGGTAATAGATAGAACATTCTTGTCCGCCAGTCAATTATTTTCTGCTAAAGGCACTTTTGTTCGGCCTGATTTTTGGAGCAACGCCGACTTCAACATAAACCGATCCCGACAATGGCGGTTTCGACACGGAGTGACTGGGGTGCACGTTCCTTCGATTGGCGGGCTGAGCACTGAACGAGTGCCCCTCCTACCTCCTGGACTTACTTATTTGCATTACTGTCTCGCGGGAACACATGGAACATTTTGATAAACGGCTTGATAAGCATGTTTTCCCCTTTCGAAAGTTTTCGCACTGTCATCTCCACACAAAGTGATCGGCGTTTGCGACCGAGCTCGCGCTCCGGCCCGGCCTGTGTAAAGGCGCATTTTGACGCCCCGCGTGGATTGGCACCAGGCGTCAAATCAAAAATTACGCTGGCGCATTTAGGCACTGCTTGCGACCTTTGACAGCCCTTTCTTGCCGCCCGCGTGGATTGCCATCATGCTATTCCCAGTACTAGTTCTGATCCAAGTCTTACCTTTCAGACAGTCTTGTGAGGAAGCGGTCACCACAGCGAAGCCCATTAACAAGCCAGAGACCGATCGTTGCGAAAACTCTCTTTTTCTCTTCCTCACAAAATTAGCTAAAGGATAGATTAGCGGCAAAATCCACTGTTGGTAGCGTAGTTCGGCTCCAAGGCGATTTTTTGAGGTTTCCAGAGTAGCTGCGGCGATGTAGGTGGTTTCTTGCTCATCTTCCTTGCCGGAGTTTTGGTTGTGGTGAAAATATTTTGTCATGGCCATTGCTTTCCTGCTCCGTTTCTTATTAAATTTATTTCATTGATGATCCGAGTACAGCTTTGAGTGAGTCTTTCATTCGCTCATTCATTGTCGGAGCTGAGGAATGACTGCATGTGCTGGACACGGTTGAAGGGAGAGGGTTCAAGAAGAACGAAAAAACAATCTAAGGGTTTTTGTAGCTGCAGAGGAAGCGATATTGGCAGAGAAACAATTGTATTACTGTATTACTTAGGTATTATCGGCTACTTCATACCCTTCGACACCGTCAAGACAGGGTGGCAAAATCCGCTGGCGGGTGTCAATCCGCCGGGAGCTGGGCGTCAAAATACGTTAGCGAAATATAGCACGCTGCCAGTCTACGCTAGCGTATTTTGACGCCGGTGCCAATCTACGCGGTGTCAACAATGATGGCGCGTGTACACCAGCATGCAGTGTCACAGGGTATGGTGTCGCTAGGATACGTCACTCAGTAACATTCTGTCCTATTTTATTTTTACTATACATGTATAATAATATAGGATATGATGTTCGCAGCGACATCACATCCCAGGACACGATGTCAGGAGATTATCTTGCTCGATCTTTGGTCGGTGCTGGACGATGTCTTTTGTAAGTTTTGTTGTTTTTTTTTTTTTTTCTTTTCTTCATTACTGATGAAGCCAGCGGTAATGCTGGTGAAACGTCTGCTTCCTCAATGAATTCACTGGTGAATTTGGAAAACCTCTCATGAATTATGCTTCAGTGGGGAATGAACTGAAAACGAGCGGTTTGAAGTCTCTTTCTGTATTTTGAGTTGATTGGTTATTACGAAACTCAAAGTTTCTGCGGCCGTACATCAACTTGACTGAAAAAATTTCCCGGCAAACCCGCCGGCTCAGAGTTAAGAGACGAGAGGCTCACATGATCCACACATGGGCTGACTGCCAAACCCACACTAATTCTCAAACACAGTGGTGAGTGGTGAGCTGTTCGTTGGGAGTCGTTGCTGGGAAAGGTGAGTCGACATTTCCTGTGCTGTTCGTTGGGAGTCGTTGCTGGGAAAGGTGAGTCGACATTTCCTGTGTTTGGGAATCAGTGTGGGTTTTGCAGTCAGTCCATGTGTGGATTATGTGAGCCTCTCGTCTCTTAACTTAGAGCGGGTTAGTTGAAAAATTTTGCAGTCAAGTTGATGTACGCCTGCAGGAACTTTGAATTTCGTAACAAACCCCTCCATCACCAAACAATCTGACTTTAATCCGTATCAACATCTGTAGGATGACTTTCCTAACTTCCTTGTCACAGCATAACGAGACAGTACCGATAAAGCTCAACAAGGGATGTGGCCAAGAAAAGTGTGAAGTTCGGGGTGCAACAATGCCGTGCTGACCAAATCGTTTCCCAGACGACAAAGACATCATCATACGTCAGCTCTGTGAAGCAGCAACAGAAGAAAACACACTTCAAATAGGACCATTGATTTCTCACTCCCAAGATCTCCAAAAAGCGATAAAGAATGAAAAATGGATAGGCTCCAGTATAAGAAAAATACAACCCACATCAGTTCCTTGCACAAACAAAAAAAGAATGAACACAAAAGAATGTGAATACCCAGTGAGACACCTTGAACTAAAAATAAGTAAATGAATGGCTGCGAAGAAGGAGAAGAACAGATGTACAAAAGCACACACCAACAGGGACAGACTGCCGACATGGTATGATCACAGCACATGTGAACAGGGACAGACTGCCGACATGGTATGATCACAGAACACGTGAACAGGTACAGACTGCCGACACGGTATGATCACAGAACATGTGAACAGGGACAGACTGCCGACATGGTATGATCACAGAACATGTGAACAGGGACAGACTGTCGACATGGTATGATCACAGAACATGTGAACAGGGACAGGCTACCGACATGTATGAACACAGAACATGTGAACAGGGACAGACTCCGACATGGTATGATCACAGAACATGTGAACAGGGACAGACTCCGACATGGTATGATCACAGAGCATGTGAACAGGGACAGACTCCGACATGGTATGATCACAGAACATGTGAACAGGGACAGACTGCCGACATGGTATGGTCACAGAACATGTGAACAAGGACAGAATCCCGACATGGTATGATCACGAAACATGTGAAAAGGGACAGAATCCCGACATGGTATGGTCACAGAACATGTGAACAGGGACAGAATGCCAGGCATGGTATGGTCACAGAACACAGAACAGGTGATGAGTTCTTTCTAACACACACACACACACACACACACACACACACACACACACACCTCGTTTGAGATCAAGCAGGAACCAACGATAAGCAAAGTAGAAGTGTGTGTAATCGCCATTCTGCTGCATCAGCTCAAACACATCACGGTCGCAAATCTGAAAGAGAAAAATAAAAAACCATCCCTTTGGTCTAAACTGACAACAGCTTAAAGAACTAAGGAATTTCGTGGTTAAACGATGGGCAGAAAAAGTACACTTTCAAGAGAGACAAAGGTTGACAGGGGCTGATGTCACTTTCAAGAGAGACAAAGGTTGACAGGGGCTGATGTCTAATATTATTGGCAATGCATGATGCTTCTAGAAGTCCCTTAAACATGGGACAGACCATAAAGTTAGCAACAAACAAGTCATGAATTTCAACGTCGTCCTCTTCCACAATCCATACCAACAACAACCCTCCACACCATTAGATCTAACAATTTACACTGCCAAGCAAAACAGGCACTCCCCACATCAGTTGGCACTCCCAACATCAGTCGGCACTCTCCACATCAGTTGGCACTTCCCACATCAGTAAGCACTCCCCACGTCAGTCGGCAGTTATAATTTTTTTTTCTCAACTAGGTTTTGGTGGAAACAAGCACGGACCTGAAGGAGAAGCCTCATGTTTGACAGATGTCGGTCCATCGACTGGCCTTGTGGAAAATTATCCAGCATCACCTCCATCAGCTTATTGAAACAGCCGAATGCCATCACCTCTGAAGAAAATCAGAGGAGAGAGGAAATATGCCTGAAAGATTTCTCTACACAAGCTCTTTGTCTGTGTCTATGGCATGCTCATTGTATCTATGTCATGCTCATTGCAGCGATGTCATGCTCGTTGCAGCGATGTCATGTTTTTTGTTATCTATGGCATGCTCATTGTTATCTATGTCATGCTCATTGTTATCTGTCATGCTAATTGTATCTATGTCATGCTCATTGTATCTATGTCATGCCCATCGTTATCTGCCATGCTCATTGCATTCATGTCACGCTCATTGTATCTATGTCATGCTCATTGTATCTAAGTCATGCTCATTGTATCTATGTCATGCTCATTGTATCTAAGTGATACTCATTGTGTCTATGTCATGCTCATTGTGTCTATGTCATGCTCATTGTATCTATGTCATGCTCATTGTATCTATGTCATGCTCATTGTATCTATGTCATGCTCATTGTATTCATGTAATGCTCATTGTATCTATGTCATGCTCATTGTATCTATGACATGCTCATCGTATCTATGTCATGCTCATTGTATCTATGCCATGCTCATTGTATCTATGTCATGCTCATCGTTATCTGTCATGCTAATTGTATCTATGTCATGCTCATCGTTATCTGCCATGCTCATTGTATTCATGTCATGCTCATTGTATCTATGTCATGCTCATTGTATCTATGTCATGCTCATTGTATCTAAGTGATGCTCATTGTATCTAAGTGATGCTCATTGTGTCTATGTCATGCTCATTGTATCTATGTCATGCTCATTGTATCTATGTGATGCTCATTGCATCTATGTCATGCTCATTGTATCTATGTCATGCTCATGTATGTCATGCTCATTGTATCTATGTCATGATGCTCATTGTATCTATGTCATGCTCATTGTATCTATGTCATGATGCTCATTGTATCTATGTCATGCTCATTGTATCTATGTCATGCTCATTGCATCTATGTCATGCTCATTGTATCTATGTCATGTTCATTGTATCGATGTGATGCTCATTGTATCTATGTCATGCTCATTGTATCTATGTCATGCTCATTGTATCTATGTCATGCTCATTGTGTATCTATGTCATGTTCTGTATCTATGTCATGTTCATTGTATCTATGTCATGCTCATTCTCTCAACGTGCTCTTTTCAGAATCATTCTCTACTAAGTTTACAGCATACTCTATTCTCTGAATAGCTCTCTCAACATACTCAATTCTGTGAATTATTCTCACAACCTTCGCTATTCTGTGAGTCCTCTCAACATACTCTATTCTTTAAGGACAGCGTGGGGCGATCTGAGGGCGGTTTTCACTGATTTCTATTTTTGTTGCAAAAGCACTGTAGTTGTGGTAGAAAAGGGCTTCTGATTGCCTGGATTCAATTTCCTCACTATTGAGCCCCGTGTTTCCTGCTGAAAGGTTCGCACAAGTTCCTGAAGCAACAAAGGGGCGCGAAGCCCCGAGGTTCGAAGTACAACTCTGCAGTTCTCTTAAGGTCTAGCGTCCACATACTACCTCCGATTTCGATCTTTTATTCTCTTCCTTGGTACAAGGAGCACAAAACTTTACTACAGAATTTTGATATTCCATCTAAAAAAAATAGTGACGGTCATTCAAAGACTAGAACACGGGTAAAAAACGCTTATTCAGCTGAAAGTCCCTTTAGATCATGTTCCAGGGCGAAAACTGACAATCTGCAGTAAATTTTTGTAGTCCTCAACATCAGGATAGATGCAGTAAAGTGAGAGCACCATAGCTGAAAGGGGCAAAGCTCCAGACCTTAAGAAAACTAGTGCATTTTCCGTTGTTTTCCTGTGCCAAGTGCACTAGGGTGTTTTAACCGTTGGTTGAAGCGGTTTTTCCTCACTTTTAGCCTAGGGCTCCCCTGGAGACAGGATCAAAGATAAGATTGAGCACCACTGAGGAAAGTTAGGTGGATTGCCCCACGCTGGCCATAATTATTCTCTCAACTATATTCTCAGAATCGTTCCCTCAACATACTACATTCTCTGAATTAGCCTCTCAACATACCCCATATTCTCTGAATAACGTTCTAAACATACTCTATTCTCTGAATCATTCCGTCAATAAGCTTATACTCCATTCTCTGAATCACTCTCTCACCATACCCTATATTCTCTGAGTAACTTTCTCAACATATTCTATTCTCTGAATTATTCTCTCAACAGTAACTTTCTCAAAATACTCTCTTTTCTCAATGACTTTCTCAAACAACTCTATGATCTAAATCTTTCAACATGATCTTTGGTCAATCTGCAGCATGGCAAGCCACTTGAGACTAATCACCCGACCGCCCCTCTCTCCAAAAGATACACTTGAGACTAATCACCCGACCGCCCGTCTCTCCAAAAGATACACTTGAGACTAATCACCCGACCGCCCGTCCGACCGCCCGTCTCTCCAAAAGATACAAACATCTTCAAGGCATGATCCGAAACATATGACATCTTTACCATCATCAAATATGACAAGAAACGGTGCAAGAAGATCACACATTCCTTGAATGTAGCCAACATCTTGATGCTCCCAGACATAGCTGTAACAGAAGAAAGAAAACAGATCACATCAATTGGAACTCAGAATATAGCATAGCTTGCTAATGTTCTCAGAAAACATGGACATGGCAGGTAGAATGGCCTCGGAAAACATGCATACGGCAGCTGGAATGGCTTCGGAAAACATGGATAAAACAGCTGGAACGGCCTCGGGACACAAGGATGTGGAATGGCCTCGGAAAACATGGATATGGCAGCTGGAATGGCCTCGGAAACAATGAATATTGGCAGCTGGAATGGCCTCGGAAAACAAGGATGCGACAGCTGGAATGGCCTCGGAAAACACGGATATGGCAGCTGGAATGGCCTTGGAAAACATTTACATGGCAGCTGGAATGGCCTCAGAAAACATGGATGTGGCAGCTAGAACGGCCTCGGAAAACACGGATATGGCATGAGAAAGGAGAATCACACTTTACGCTCATGGAGGCAGAGAGAGAGGGAACGAAGACAAAGTCATTGGCCTTCGTTTGTCTCACTGCCGACAGCATTGCTACTGCCTAGCTCTCCGGCTGCAGCGATTGAAACTCGGGATGGTTGCCCGCGCCCGGTAGTCGCGAAACGCTTTTCCTGCCCAGAGGAGAGTTGTCAAGGGACTAGGATTTCCCTAGCCTCACGAGACGAGTAAAGAAATTCTAGATAGAGATAATGCGCTCATTCTTAATCTTCCCCGCGTTATCTCCATCTGCAATTTATTTACTCGTCTCGTGAGGCTAGGGATATCCTAGTCCCTTGACAACTCCCCTTCGGGCAGGAAAAGCGTTTCGCGACTACCTGGCACGGGCAGCCATCCCGAGTTTCGATCGCTGCAGCTGGAGAGCTAGGCAGTAGCAACGCTGTCAGCAATGAGATAAAACGAAGTTGAATGATTTGGTTGAGGTGTGGGTCTCGGTAGCTCAGCGGTTAGAGCGTTGGAGCGAAAATCCGAGGCCGTGGGTTCGAGTCCCACCTGAGGCCAATGACTTTTTCTTCGTTCCCTGTCTCTCTGCCTGCGCGGGCGTAAAATGTGATTCTCCTTTCTCATTCTTATAATTTTCCTCGCGTTCTCTCTCTCTATGGATATGGCGGCTAGAATGGCCTCGAAAAACATGGATGTGACAGCTAGAATGGCCTCGGAAAACATGGACATGGCAGCTAGAATGGCATCGGAAAACATGGATATGGCAGCTGCAATGGCCCAGGAAAACAGGGATGTGGTAACTCTAACGGCCTTGGAAAACATGGATATGACAGCTAGAATGGGCTTAGAAAACATGGCCATGGCAGCTAGAATGGCCTCGGAAAACATCAGGATATCGTAGCTGGAATGGCCTCGGAAAACATGGATATGGCAGCTCAAATGGCCTCGGAAAACATGGCCATGGCAGCTAGAATGGCCTCGGAAAACATGGATATCACACCTGGAATGGCCTCGGAAAACATGGATATGGCAGCTAGAATGGCCTCGGAAAACATGGATATGGCAGCTCTAATGGTCTTGGAAAAGATGGATCTGACAGCTAGAATGGCCTCGGAAAACATGGCCATGGCAGCTAGAATGGCCCCAGAAGACATGGATTTGGCAGCTAGAATGGCCTTGAAAAACATTAATATGGCAGCTAGAATAAGTTCTATTTATGATCTGTCCCTCGAAAAATTCATCGGTCAATAAGACTGAGAAGTATACGTGGCAAGTGAGCAACTATCTACACTCCATTATGCCACCTAGTCAGTGATTATGCCACCTAGTCAGTAATTATGCCACCTAGTCAGTAATTATGCCACCTAGTCAGTAAGGGTTGTGTACTGTCATCACCTCTCGAGCTGACAAGGTTTCTGAACGGAGCTCCATTCAGAAACATGTTAACTGTGCCTTGCCCTTCAACTAGTTTTCATTCATTGTTTGACACTAACCTTGCAAGGACATTGCGAAGCTTGACAAGGTTTGCCGGCTTAAAATAGCTGGAGAGCAAAAACAAAAGAGAAGGCAGCATGACAGCCATTTGTGCTTTCCACATCATTCGGCTGAGAGTCTTTCTATTATGTATGTATGTGTGTGCTTTTTACAATCTCTTGGAAAAAAAGAAACTTTTTGAGGATGAAGGGAATAAACAAGGGAAACTAACGAACAGTCATTAAACCCAGAAAGTACAAAAAAGGATGGATTTCTCCTCCTTAGCTTCCTTACGAGAGAAGCTATATATTAAGCAATGGTGGAAGACAACCACACTTTTCATTCCCCTAAACATAAAGACAAGTCGTAGCACTGTGTTGGTAACTTTTTCTCTTTTACCTGTAGCTGCGGTCACAACGAACCACATCTTTGTCAATCTTATGAAGTTGCTGTGACCAAAGCTCGACCTCACGTTCCTGTTAGAAGAGAAGAAAAAAAAAAGGGAGGAACGCAGAGAATGTGAGTTAGGCACACTGTAGTGATGGGAAAGCCCCCTCTATTCTGAAATGATCATACCGAAAACATAGACGATGTTGAGGTGTCACCTGGTGATGATGGAGCTTGAAGTCGATCTTCAGTAAGGCGGGGATTAACTGTTTCTAGCTGTTGAAGAGCTACATTGTTTCCATTTTGCTTGATACCAGTGTGTCTCTCACTGACTCTTCGTTGCTCCTTCCCGCATACTGCACAGCGAGAGTGGAGAACGATGGCCGATTGTTTAACCATGTTGGAGGCTTGGGACGAGAGTGTGGCTGGATGTGGAGTGTCTTCTTCAGTCACTGGAGACTGGCAACCTGGACAGGTGCCAGGCTGATGTTTCAAACTGGACACATCCCCATTGGCCAGAGGCAAGACGGCAGCACTTGTGCCGTTTTCAGCAGCATGGCTTGATTGGCTTTTAGCTTTTCTATGTGCCACTGGTGCTCGCATCAAGCCATCCACTGGTGCTGGCAGAGAGCCATCTTCTGATGCAGTAGATGAATCTGAGTCAGTGGACTTGGACAGAGAAGCAGTTGAATCAACGCCTTCAGTTCGGCCTTCCTTTTCAATCTTGCTGGTGCCAGCAGAGACGCTTTCGTCCTTTGATAGCTCGTCACTTCCCTCCCGCAATGCAAATGCAGGACTAGAGCTATTGGCACGCTGCTGTCTACCTTTCTCTCGAAAGTGCCACTCGGCCTCCAGCTGATCTTCCCGATTTCCCATGTTCCCGAACAGCTCCTCACACTGCAGAAGCTCCTCTGCTCGGTAGACTTTCATTGCATTCTCCCTGGCAACCCATGTCTTCAGCACTTCTTCATAGTGCTCCTGCAGATTGGCTAAGGTCAGAGTACGCTGTGTTGGTGTTGATGACACATCAAAGAGTCCCAGCAGAAATGGCCAGACCTGCACGGTAGGACAAATGGATAGACAGCCCATTTCTGATTTGCGGAAGATACTTCTCAGTGCAGACTTACGTGCTAGACAAACATTGAATAGATACAAAGTTGCAAATATTTCAAGAAAACATCCAATTGATACAAAATTACAAACTGCAAGCTTGTTGAGAGGTTCATAATTCGGCAGATTAATTGTTTCCAGTTATTTGCAAAATGTTACTAGGAAACAAAAAAACCCTTGACAATACTTGAAGCACCTGCACCTGTTCCCTTAGTCTCAAGCAAACACACTAGCAACCACAGACGCAAGCACACATCTGCCACTCAGTGCCTAGCACACACGACATCACAAACACAAGCACACATATCCTACTCAGTACCCACCCCATATCACAAACACTCCCTGTTCACACAAATTGCTCACAAATTTCTTTTTACATGTTTCTTTACATGTGTCACACATTTTGTAAACAGATTGTCATCCACACTTCAACACATCTTCATATACATATTGTGCCTGCTTTCCATGTATGGTGCACCAAGTTTGTTTGTTCAAAACTTAAGTTTGCCTCAACATTAAACCTCTTTAAATATATTAGGCCTCATCAGTGCAGTAGAGAGAATGAGGAAAGGCTGGCAAAATGCGGACACTTATACCCTCCCTGGTGCTCCCCACTTGTGGGTTGCACCATGCCATGCCAGAGTGCTCAAACTACCGA
>JAOWAR010011474.1:0-13908 GCA_028571005.1 Clathrina lutea
TACTGGGGTGGGGTGGAGCACAGATGATTGTGGGGCCACGCAGTGCCGGGAAGTGTAGGTTCGCGCTGGGCAGTGAAACGTTTTGATATCATCAGCGCTGCACCACCATGATGACATTCCTTGTCTTAGAGTATTAGTTTTCTTGTTTGCAATGCCTGCGGTGTCTTTCGTTTGGGAATGTTTTGACTTACCGGCATGGATCAGGACAGGATGTACAGACCTCGTCGCTCCTAAACATGTCTTCGACTGTGTGCAAGCATTGCCCTGGCAAACAGGGCAATAAAAGGAAACAAAAACAGAAAATAGAACTGTTCTTCCTTGAAATGCCAGAATGAAGTGATTGCAGCATATTATCCCTCCTGTGAAGAAAAGCATTCACTGTGACAAAGATATAGAATTGAAAAATTGAAGGGAGTGCAAAATCGTCATGAGGACGACAATGCCTGTGGCATTTTTCTAAAATGAAAAGAAAGCCTAACATTCAACGAATTCGCGGTCATCTCACTTTGATCAGGTCGCTGTGTGACATGACACAGTGTGTAGTTGAAGTTGATGAAGATCGGTGATACACAGCCACACCTTGAGAACATCTCCTCAGCCAGGCAGTGCTTGAGGCAGTTCTGAGATGTTGCAAGATAAAATACGAAGGAAAACCTGATTAAGCCTTTCAGAAAAGTATACATCACTTGCAAAAAGACGCCCGAATTCGTCCATAATCAGCCAGGATGAACACAATTCAAATGGGAAGTCTTCTCTGAAGCTTGGTCTCACAAAAAAGAACATGAAGTCTAAATGACGATATTGCTTTCCGAGTACCTTCAGGTTTTCCCTTATCTTCATTCCAGAACATGCATGTTTGTCTCTGCTAAGCCTTAGCTTACCCATTTGCTGTAAAGCGACCCATCGTTATTTCTCAATGATGATCGGCAGTTCCCGTACGGCGGGCCTTTCCTGTCAATGGCCACCTGAAAGAGATAAGGACAAATAGAGGAACTTTCGGCAACAAACCGATCTCCCTACTCAATTCAACTCTTCAGAGAGGCGATAAAATAGGAAGAACACCCTCTTAATTTTGTTGGCCTTTTTCTCGGCAGCTCAATTTTAGCTACACTACAGACCTTAACTGAAGTCAGGCTCAACATATCACTTGCAAAATACCTCAAAACATATCAGGGACTAAACATCCCAATCTGCCATCAACTAAAATCAAGCTTCAACGAGTGATTCAATCATTGTGCTGTCTCCTGGGGGTTGAGAGATGTGGCAATTTAATCGAGCTGGGCACCCTTCTGGGAAAATCAGCAGATTCTGTGTGAAGGCTTAAGTCAACTGGAACCCTTTGAAGGGAAATTTGATTGTCAGGTATTGTTTGGATTGAAAATATCTAACTAGAAAATGTGGCTTTGTCTAGAGAGCAATCACACGCGGTAAGCGGAAGGTCCAGGGTTCAAATCCTTGCGGGTCGACAAAGATTTTTATTCTCTCTCTATCTCTCTATAAAGTTGCGTTGGCTTAATTTATTGATAGCAGGGAAATACCACTCACTTGTCGCATGCCGACATAGGAGGAGTGGGCTGGCGGCACATTGAAACCATCATCTTCAGGATAGGGAGTCTCCCCTTGTTGATGTAGGACCAGACGAAGCCCGGCAGCCTGGGCTAGAGTCCCTATGTATTCCTTAGCCTGCTCAAGATCCAACTCAAGGGTCAGCCCTGAAGAGAGAGAGAGAGAGGCAGAGAGGAAGGTGAGAGAGAGAGAGAGAGCAACAGAGAGAGAGAGAGAGCTCAAAACCCTACAGATGAAAACAGATGGTAACAATTTGCAAGCAAAAAACATGAGAAATGATTACCTGAGATTCTTTTGGTTTTCAGTACTCTTCCCTTGAGGAGCCTAGGTGAGATAAGGCCAGACTTCAATCTTGTACAGCCTAGGTGAGATAAGGCGAGACTTCAATCTTGTACAGCCTGGGTGAGATAAGGCCAGACTTCAATCTTGTACAGCCTACGTGAGATAAGGCCTGACTTCAATCTTGTACAGCAGAGGTGAGATAAGGCCAGACTTCAATCTTGTACAGCAGAGGTGAGATAAGGCCAGACTTCAATCTTGTACCGCCTAGTTGAGATAAGGCCAGACTTCAATCTTGCACAGCTTAGGTGGGATAAGGCCAGACTTCAATCTTGTACAGCCCAGGTGAGACAAGGCCAGACTTCAATCTTGTACAGCCTAGGCGAGATAAGGCCAGACTTCAATCTTGGACAGCCTAGGTGAGATAAGGCCTGACTTCAATCATGTACAGCCTAGGTGAGATAAGGCCAGACGTCAATCTCGTATAGCATAGGTGAGATAAGGCCTAACTTCAATCTTGTACAGCATAGCTATAGGTGAGAAAGGCCAGACTTCAAACTCGTACAGTATAGGTGAGATAAGGCCAGGCTTCAATCTTGTACAGCCTAGATGAAATAAGGCCAGACTTCAATCTTGTACAGCCTAGGTAAGATAAGGCCAGACTTCAATCTTGTACAGCCTAGGTGAGACAAGGCCAGAATTCAATCTTGTACAGCCTAGGTGAGATAAGGCGAGACTTCAATCTTGTACAGCCTAGGTGAGATAAGGCCAGACTTCAATCTTGGACAGCCTAGGTGAGATAAGGCCTGACTTCAACCTTGTGCAGCCTAAGTGAAATAAGGCCAGACTTCAATCTTGTACAGCAAAGGTGAGATAAGGCCAAAGTTCAATCTTGTGGAGCCTAGGTGAAATAAGGCCAGACGTCAATCTTGTACAGCGTAGGTGAGATAAGGCCAGACTTCAATCTTGTACAGCATAGCTATAGGTGAGATAGGGCCAGACTTCAAACTTGTACAGCCTAGGTGAGATAAGGCCAGACTTCAATCTTGTACAGCCTAGATGAGATACCGGCAGACTTCAATCTTGTTCAGCCTAGGTGAGACAAGGCCAGACTTCAATCTTGTACCGCCTAGGTGAGATAAGGCCAGACTTCAATCTTGTACAGCCTAGATGAGATAAGGCCAATCTTCAATCTTGTACAGCTTAGGTGAGATAAGGCCAGACTTCAATCTTGTACAGCAGCAGAGTTCAATTCAATGAAACTCGCCCTGACGTTTTGAACTATTTTTTTGGTCAGGTTGACATAATGTCTAACCGTCTGAAACCAGTTGAAATTGTAAATAGGATCATTCAAGAGATTGTATTTCACTAGATGGAAATTAACATGCATTAAGTTGTTCTCAGTCTGGTTGCAGATTACATCCTATCTTCAAATTGTCAGAAACTGCTTGCTTAAACATTCAGGTTTGACCTTTGAAACCCCTACCTAATCTAGTCCAATTTATCAATGGTGTGATAAAGAAGGAAATTAAGTTGATGTTTTCCGCACCAGACGATTATCAGCTACATCAACCTATCCCCGGGTGTTACCTGAACTGCATTGGCAAGAAAGAGCACAACAGAAAATCGTTACTTCAGTTGGTTGAGATTTACTCAAACCTGATTACCACAGACCAAGGCGATAAAATCAAAGATGTCACTACTGAGCCTGCAAATCGGTGAAGATAAACATGATACAAAACTTAATTTTCTTACCATTTCTTGGTCCAACATGCCGGGTGGACAGAACCGGCCTGTCCACTCCACTGTTGAAGGTGTAGCAGTTGCCATAATCACCATTTTGGAACTGGGTAAAGTTACTGCAAAACACGGCCGAGTAAAGACGCCAAGATATTGAATTCAAGATGTCACGGGGAATTTTAAGAAGATATCAAAGAAAAAAAATCCTACAAGATATGCAATGTAGCAAAATCATTGATGATCACCTCATTGCAATTGCCATGTGAGACAGGGTTTGTGTTGTTATAGTATTGAGATTGGACAGTAGCAATAATTTATCCTTGGTAAGCTTACTTAGTCAACCCTGTCTCATTGAAAAAGAAAATAAAACAGACATTTAAACAACACTTAAGACAGATCAGCAGTGTCGCACCACCAGTGGAGTGCTCGCAACCCATCTCACCTGGCAGAGCAAGGCTGTCCCTCCCACTGACAAGACACTAGCATGCTGCTCAGCTGGTGACCAAATTTCTCGATCTCCTCTCGAATGACAGGTGGCTGTGTGGGGTTGAGATTCACCTTGTGCTGAGTAGTGTCAGTTTTAACCACCGTCACTCCTGATGTGTCTGTAGTGAAGTTGGTGCTGTTGCTCCCTCCCTGGTCAAACAGTTTCATGAGAAGCTGATAAAAAAAGAAACAATGTTTCAAGGTGAAGTGTTTTGTCCATATATTCCAATTTTAATACCATTCACAGCTCTTGACTTCAGTGTCCAGGATGGATAACACAGAGGCAGTGTAAGTGCGGAGAAAATCCACCATTTATCAAAAGTCCATTGAGCATGGAATCACGATGAGTGTGCAAGCCTCAGTAAGACGCACATGTCACCAACAAAAAACCTGTGAAATTACCAGCCAAAGAAAGCAGAGCACAGTCTTTCCTTTAAAGAAAAAAAAATAGCACATTTAACGCTCACCTAAGGCAAATCATTTTACTTTGGCCGTATTTTTGTACATCCCTCCCCCTTTTACTGGCTTAATTAGTTTTTATTGCACATTTCTTCATGCTTCTCTTGGCTGTTCACACTTTCTACTTGCATTTTGAAGTGGAGTCCATGAAGAAGATAAGATCAGTTTGCCCAGTAAGTTTATCTCTCCTGTACTCTGCAGGGATTTCATCGCAGGTTTAATTTCTCGACTCATAGACGCGAGTTTCCCTAAGCCCAAAATTAGTCGTTTACAAAATTGTGCACCGATTTTAGTTTCACGATCTCGACAGGAAAGAATGGCAAGCGAAATTCAGATCTCTTGGTCAAGTCGTCCCTTCCTGAGGAAAGAACGTGTCACTTACACAAACTGCTGAGCTGCCGAACCGAAAGCTGTCAAAATTTGGGCGATCGTCCTCTGTTCAGTGTGGCTCAAATAACCCGCATTGCTCACGATGTCCACCAAGGATGCGCGTTGGTTTCGGAAGTGGATGATAATTGTTTTGAACAAGAGGACTATTGGAGAAACCTGGACAATACTTCGTCCAGTAAAATTTTTGAACATCAAGCTCCTAAGTCCTGGTGGTACTCAAACGTGCAAATCGTCAGTGCTCAGGCTACACGATAAGTCATGCTTACCTGAGTCAGAGATCCACCCAAGTCCAGCAGGTCTAAATCGTCATTAATGAAATCATCTCCAGACAGTATCTGTTCAACAAAACTGCACGACAGCCCTGGAAAATCGGAAGCCGGGTATAGCAGTCCTCCGATCAGGCAATACCCCGACGGAACGTCAATGGTCCCATTCGTCGTGTTTGGCGTGTGGACTTGGGTGGGCCTTGTCGTCGCTGGGGACGCTGAAGACCATGCTGAACTGCGATAGGCTTTGGTTAATTGAGAGACTGGGGCTGACGTCGACGCCGTGAAGGAAGTCGTTCTATTCGCCACAGAGTCGGATTCGTCCCTTGTAGGAATGTGGAGGCGAGAGGAAATTACTTCAGAATTGCGTAGAGCGTTCAGGTTGCATATCGTCACAGCCGGGAAGGCCGTTTCCTTGTGGAAGTTTACTTCCACATTCACGTCGACGTCGTTGCTCAGGTATTGCCGGGTGAGAACGACGCATTGGCGAACAGCGAAGCCTAGTGCTCCGATGAACAGCAGGCACCAGAGTAGGCGGGCGATTCCGGGAAGATAGCCAATGGTAGCGGTCAGGCGAAACAGACCATGAGCCGAGAGCTCGGAGACGTAGCTTTCTAGCCAAGGAAGAGCTCCGTCACTCCGCCTCAGCCGCGCCGACATCTTTCCGCGGTCAACACTTGGCGACTTGGACGTTCGCTTCAAACCGGCCCTTTCTCGTACAGCCAAACGTCTTTTAATCACGCAGAGCTTGCCTCAGGGATTGAGTTATACACTAATTAAGCTGGAGCTAGTAGTGACCAAGCACTGAAGAAACCCGCAGCGCATGTGGCGTGTTCACGGTCTTCCCTGGCGTAAAAATCAGCCCCTCACGCAGACACGTGCACGTCACGGCCACCTAATTTGGGTGCACGGCCCGGCGCTGGTTACTCGGGTAGCAACAGAGCGCTTCCCTGAGGAAAACAGAGACCATAGTACTTAAGACTCCGCTCTTGCGCTCTTGCATGCGCACAATGTTGATTAAAGTCCAAGCCAAAGGCGAGACTAGAATTCAATATCGACAAAGCTGCATTCTTGGGGACGTTGATTCCGGCTGGTAAGATTAACCTTGAGCTATTCCCAGCAAACCAGCAAAGCAACTATTTCGAAACGCTTGTTTCGAGAACATCGCCCTTCCTTCTTTAGCCGACATTTTAGACGTACTGAACAGATAGGCAAAGAGAAAGAGAGAGACTGTTTTGCAGCGCAGGCAAAGAATTCGACAAAAGTTAGCCCGAAGTTTAGTGCCAGCATCACAACGTCAAGTAAGTATTGCTATGGTAGCAAAGTATGCTACCATAGTGCTGTGCAAGTTCAATTGACCAGCTTGTCCAAGGCAACAGCCGTTTCTGTCCCTCTGCTCAGTAAGTTATCTGGCATGAAAGCACGAGCAGCATTGCTCTTGAAACGTGTCAAATCATCGCTTCAATACAGGACTGATGTGCTGTGAACTATTCAACGCAAACGGCAAAACTCCATTCGCCCTTTTTTCCTGAATCGTTTATCTAAAAAATTCAAATAGATATGTTGGTCTAAAGGGACCAGAATGGATAGACAATATTCACATAAGCTCAAGGTTTACAGCGAATGTATACGTTGGCTGTCCAATGGTCATGACCATCGGACGTCCACAAAATACATTTGCTGAATACTCAGTTCTTGTATGAGATTAGTCTATAGTAACCATGACATTTCAGATGTTGCCTTTGGCCAATTCATGACCCTCTCAACCAATGCAGCTTCGATACAGTCCAAAAAAATGTCATCCCATCTCCCAGCTTGTTTTCAGACTATTTTAGCCGTGCTAAACGTCAACAGTCCCATGTTCGAATCCCAAGCTCGATAGCATGGAAGGATCTGTCTGTAGGGTAAAACAATTGTCAGCTCTATGTTTTCAGTCCTATATTCAATCAAACCAACAAAAAAAAAAAAAGAAAACCTTCGCAAATCAAAAACAGTTTCTCATAAACCATAAGTATTGGCAAGAGACAAAAGGTATACCAGTAACAAATTGTGACGGCAAATCCTTTCTTTTTCTTTATTAATGGAAGTGCAAAAAGCCCAACTAGGAGAACGAGGAATTGCCACATTCAAAGGAAGATGAGAAGTATATGTATGCTGCCTATGACTTTGAAGTCGAGAAGCAGATACTAGGCAACTTTTCAAAAGGTAAAAACAGGAACAAGAAGTGTTTGTATCACAAGTACTGTGTACAGGTGTGAAGGGCGGCGGCACGTAGCAACGCTGTCCACCATTTGTCGTGGGGCTCAGTTGGGGGATTGCCCATGGAGTTGGTCTCGATAAACTCAATGCACTGTGTTCTGGTCATCTGTGATGCACCACCGCACAACTGCTCAATAATTAACCTCAAGAGATGCGCCTCGTCCTCTGCATTGCTGCATATCTGTTCAAAGTTCCATCGGTAATGTGAGGAAATCGCAGCACTAAGCTTCTCCACTGGGACAGCAACGCCCCGGGATCGATCGGAACTGATATGCTGGTCCCAGAACTCAAACTCTGGATTAGGCGAAGTGGTCTTCGGAAAGGTAGAGGACCGTTGCCTGACCTCAAAGTGAATGTCAGATGGCTGTGGGAAAGAAGACGAGTAAGCTTGGGAAGAAAGCTCAGATGGCATTAGAGAAGCAGAGAAAGCAGCTCCAGTGATTGCTTGGGGCGAAGATCGAGCTTGAGAGGTAGCGGCTGGGGAGGTTTCGCTCGACTGCTCTCCTGATGGAGAAGAAGGCTGGCTGCTGTTGGTTAGTGCAAGCGAGCTACTCGAGACATTTGCTCGTCCACACACTCGGTGGATGTGTATACGGAGCTTGCGAAACTGTGATGACTCCTCTTCGTGATTTGCATAGAACCACTGACACAGCTCAAGAATCAGCTTCCTGACAAACAAGGAACAAGAAAAAGGGAATAAATCTTCACAAAAGCACAAGACTGTACCAAAGTTTTCAGTCCACAGGCACCTCCAATTGTCTTAAGCCTTGTATATCTATCTAGCTCAGGACACCAACCCGAAATGCATAATATAGCAGATAATGTAGATATGAACAGAAGGCAACACAGCCCTCTTTTTCAATCTTTCGACTTGTGAAGACACCTAAACAAAATTAATGCGTTGTCTTTCCCAGTTCATAAACAATACCGAACTTCAGAAATGAAGGCACAATCACCTCGGAAAATGTTTTGCACCCATTCTGACATAATATCAAGTCATCTGCGCAACGTTCAACGCCATTTACACTGTTAGAAATACGCAGATTGCGGATCCTTACGTGCCAAGCTTCAGCTTGCTGCGAACCTGCGTCTGACCGTGGAGAGACAGTGGGATGATTGGAATGCCGTGGACAAAAGCCATAGCAACGAGACGGTTGAGAAGCTCACTCTCTAGGAGAGGTTCGCTCAGAACAACAACGAACACCTACAAACAGTGCACAGGGAAGGAAATCAGTCTCACAGCAATACAATGATCAGAGAAACATACCAAACCGCAATCACATTGCTAAAATGTTCAGAATAATTTTCCACCAATCATAAGCAAGCGTCTGATGTTCATTGTCCACTGAGCCATTTGACAATGTAACATGCATACGATGGAGTAAATTCCAAACTGGCTGCAACCAGTTTCATTTTGCGCTAAAAATTTCAATTTCCTTTTATTGAATCAATAACATCTGGTCGAGGAAATGATCATCGGGCCTTATGAGTGGCTTCCCTTATCCAACAGTATCTCGATGGTCAGTCCTAATAATTTCAAGAAACCAATTGCACATGGCCACCTGGACGATTGCTTTTGGACATTGAAGACAAGTATGTGTGACTGAGGCAATATCGGAACCAAAAAATTGAAGAAAATGCTTGATTGTGCATTTATCTTTCTCATTGACTTGGCAAACTCTTATTTAGTTTGTTCCTGACCCACATTCAAAGCTTTCACAGATGATCGGTCATTCATCTACGTTTTCGATTCTCTAATTCGGCACATCATATGTCCAACTGTGTCCATTTCTTTGTGAAAATAAACTTCCTTGCAGGTGAAGTCTAATACAATGTCTTCCATTTAGCGATCGACTTACCTTCGCCTGATCTATCATGTCAAGGACAACTGTGATGTCTGGAGCAAGGGTCTTCCTGGAACCCTCTTTCTTGAACTTGCGGCTACTTCGTTTCCGCACAAAGCCCTTTGTTGGTGTTCCGACGGGCGTTGAGCTTGCTTCCTTGAAAGACTCCGGTCGTTGCTGTGCTCCGTTATCAGTCACTGCCTCCTCTTTGCTCGGGACATGAGAGAGGCTTTCACCCGAATAAAGGATGGAGCAAATTTTCTGCTTGGATCTCCAAAGGTGTTCTGAAAAAGACGAAGAAACATGTTGATCAAAAATCACCCCAAAAGCCTAGAAAAGGGTACCTTCCATCATTGAATAAAAGACCAGTGCACATGATGACGTTATCGGAAGGTGATGTTGAGATGGCCTTCACCTGAAGTACGATGGATTTGTACGTTTGCTCAAACTGGCAGTAGTGACAAGCAATGAAACATAAACTATACTAAAGTCCCCATGGGAATGGGCAGTATATCTTCGTAGCAAGGTAGATTGCGGAATGAAAGGGTAAGAATCGCAGTGAGGAAAGTGGAGTAGATATGCAGTGTTCTTACTGCTGAGTTACTGAGAAACCATAATAAACCACAGCCATGAAGTATATTCTTCTTCTTTGCTCACAAAGGAATGAAATAAAACATTTGAGCGACTTGAAGTTACCATACCGTCTATAAAGGGGGCCAGAAGCAGGGGAGGGGGCGGGGTCAGTGACAATCCATTGATCATTATGCGAAAAGCAGTCATACCTGCAACTGCCCTGGCGATATCCGACTCTTTCTTCAAACCCTGGTGAAAGACAAACACCTCGTGTCCCTTGGCTGCGCCCTCGCCCTCGTCATTGCTATCGCCGTCTCCGGCGGTCGAGGGAATCATGAGCTCTGCCTCCTCTCCGTCAGGTGAGTTATGCTCGTGGCGTCGTCGGCCGCTCGTCTGCAGCGCTCGAGAGAGTCGCTTTCCTATGCTTCCCGACCTCTGACGGGATTCTTCCTTCAGCACGTCTGCGGATGGGCTGTGACAAACCTGAAGGTCTGTGTCAGGCTCTGTCATGCCTGGGACAGCAGACAACAGACAACAGAAATTGAGACCTATTTATCTGAGGCATTCGATCTGCCTTGGGCATAGGGAAAGGCTTTCGACCTGGGACGAAAGAATTGACAAATAACGCTAACGGATGCCCCATGCATTAGCATAGAATATTTTGCTTCGACGTTCCACCCTGGCTATTTGCCAGCCTAGCCTGCTCGGGGCCTATACACAGGTCTACGATAGGCATTGCAGAGGTCCTTCTCTACCGTTTTACAACATGATTATCACCTAAGAACATCATGATCACCTAGCTAGCTCCGCATTGCACGGGTATCCTATGTGGAAATGGATGCTCCAGCATGTTGTGTCGATAATGTAACTGTTACGACGCTTGCAACTAGCTTGGCCTATCTTCTGACAAGACACTCTGAACGCACCATGTCCGGTCACGTTTTTTTTTCAGCTTGTGGAACTAGGAGAACAATTACCTTACCTGCTCTCGCCACAGGCACAGGCTCCGCGGCATTCGAAGGAGCGGTGCCCATCGTAACGGCATCCAGTAGCTAACACGCAATCGTCGTAGCCAGAAAAAAAACTACGGCGGTTCTCTGCAAACGTCAGCTGTTCAACGTTCGAGTAAACTGCTTCCACGCCACAGAGCAGGAAGCTTAGCAGGCAACCTGACGTCAGCGAGTCGACAGAGCCGGCCTCCGGCTTGGCCCAGCTTCGAGCACGACTGCGCTGCATAAAAGGACAGGCATGCAACGCGGACTGAGAGTATGCTCGTACTTGAGTGCACCTACAGCGCACGCCATATACACAGCAGCTATTCACCGCATTATTCTGGCGTTGAAGCCGCGGTGTCGTGCAGCGGCGATTTTCAGCATCGCCTGGGCGCGCTTTCAGTCCTGCCGCCCTGCCCACGGAGCCGGCGTTCTGCATGTGGGCGGATGCACAAACCTCGGAACCTGTGTGGTTTGCAAATGGTGGTTTTAGACGAGCAGGGGACTGCACATAACTCTGAGTCGGCTGCATAGTTCAAGGAGGACAGGAATGAAAGTTGTGAATGTTCGTGCTTCCCGCTTCGCTAGCCGGATGAATTTTATAGAAAAATGCGAAAGAAAGTGAATGAGAGAAGCCGGGGCGGGAAAGGACGAAAGGGGGCTCGGGAGGCCTGGAGGGAGACGGGATGTGGGTGAGAGAGAGAGAGAGAGGGCGGAGGGAGACGCGATATGGGTGAGAAAGAGAGAGAGGGCGAAGGGAGACGGGATGTGGCCCATGTGGGTGTGTGTGAGAGAGAGAGAGGGCGGACTAAGCCGAGGGTTATAGCTAGGGAAAAAGAAATAGAGTAATAAATGGGAATAGATATAAACAAAGTGTGCCGGGAAGGACACATAGGAAGAGGCGGAGAGGGGGAGAGAGCTCGAGAGAGGGAGAGAGAGAAAGAGAGGCATGTTGAACATGCAAGGCAGAAAAGCTCATGTAGTGGTGGGTTTAAGCTCATACGTGAGTTCGCCCTACTCCTCTTTGAAATGGAGAAATCTGCTGTATGCCTGACCTACAGCAGGTCAGATTGAGTATCTTAGCTTGGTTACCATACACAAACAGGCAATAGTAGCTGCAGAGACGTTTTCCAAACCCAATAATGCGTTCAAAGGCCTTATTTTTACAGCAAGAACTAAACCACGGTGTACACATGGCCAGTCAAGGAGAATAAGATCAAATCGATGAATTGGATAACAGATCCAATCTTGGATAGATTTAACTGACATAGCACAAGTCCACAGCCTCAATTTGAAGTGGTCTCTTATTCATTAGCAACCAACATGACAAGTCACACAGATCAAGTAATGTTACACCATCCTTGTTGTCTGTGAAATTGCCCGAATGAACTGCAGCAAGGGGCGTTTCTTTTGTGGTTCATTTGTTGTCATTGTTATTGTTGTTGTTGTCACTGCTGCTGTTGTTGTTGTTGTCACTGCTGTTGTTGTTGTTGTTGTTGTTGTTGTTGTTGTTGTTGTTCAATGGACTTCTGATGAGCGCCAGTAGTGATCTGTGCTGGATCGAAGCAAGGCCGTCCACCAAAGATCATCGTCGAAGCCCACGCCAACCTGCAGGATGTCAGAACAATTGTTCTTGATGAAATTGCGGTACTCTACATGGGTCAGGTCAGCCATGTTTTCACGCTCAATAGCAGTCAAAGCTCGCTCGAAGGCCTCCATCAACCAAAGTTCTTCGTCGTGTCGGTTGAAGCACAAACACTCGATTTCTTTTTCGTAGGTGTGTTGGGTTCTTTGCAAGACCTCTTTGAGGGGAGCACTTTCCCGAGAACGAAAGAACATTTTCCAAAAGTCATAGGCAGTGTTGGAACCAGCCAGGGACCTCACTGATTTTGGACGGGCATATATCTGTGACTTTCTTCGTGAAGATTTGGCTGGGGTAGGCCTTTCCTGACATTCACCATCGATTTTCATATCAATAGGATCAAGGATCTCATCGAGGGCTGCAACCGCATTAATTAAAACATCATCACGAGGTGCATGGGAAGAAAAACGATCGGGCTGGCTTCTTGGCAGATCTGGGAGAAGGCTGTCTGTACTGCAGGCATCACTGCTACAGGCTGGAGTTGAGCTTCTCGACATGCAGCCTTCTCTATCCCTGGACTTAAGCGATCGTGCTGAGAGCGGCCTTACAGATGCCTGAGAGCCTATCGTCGCAAGACATCCAATTTTCCTCAAGTGAGCCTTGAGATATCTCCGCAGGTCTCGGAAATTTCTCTCCACCTCCAAGCGGCTCGTGTAGAACCATTCGCATTCCTGGAGAGTCAGCCGCCTGTTGAGTCAAGACAGCAGAGTAAAATGACCATGTAACGGAAAAAGAGAAAGCTCAAGAAAAATGCAAAAAGGTGTCTTCACTGCTCAGTCATTTTTTTCTCTAATTTATGTGCGTGGCTTCTCATGCCCATGGGTAATATGGGAAGTTGAGATGTCATTCCCTTCATTTTAATCAATCAAAAATTTTATATATCCTTGTTCACTTGCCGCTGAAAATGAACCATGGCATTAATCTAATACCCCAAGTAAAGCACACGTAGACGACTGCGATTTCATGGCTGAACCAGTTTTCTTTCCTTTTTTTTCAGAGACATACAGGGAACAATCTAAACAAGTGCAAAGGGCCACACTATATACAGACAACAAGAGCATGAGTGTGTGAAGTCAGCGTGTAACTAGATGTGTGGATGCGGTGAGGATGCTAGCACAGTTGGTGTGAGTGCAAGAAATGATGTGTGCGTTCGTAGGCAGGCTACTTTGTGGGTGCGTGGATTGTGCGTGCTTGGACTACTTTTGTGGGGTGTGCGTGAATGAAGAGGGTGAGTTCTGCGACGAAGGACTTTTGTTTACACAAAACAGGGGTGAGACGAGGAATGTGCATTGCCTCGAGAATGTTCATATGGTGTTGTAAACCGCAACGAGGCAGCATCTTGCAGTCCGACTTATGGTAACTCTCACAGCAATCTTCGTTGGCTGCCAAACGAGACACCCCCCCCACAAGAG